>CAUYON010061259.1:0-30373 GCA_963573935.1 Arctocebus calabarensis
TGAATTGGTCCCCATCAGGAGTCATCGCAGGATGAGAAATCAGAACTAATTTTGTGTTTGCTTCTAAAAGAAAGTGGCAAGTAGGTTAATACAAAGGCTGTAAAGTCTCCATTTTTTTTAATGGCTGAATAGTATTCCATAGTGTACATATACCATAGCTTGTTAATCCATTGCTGAATTGGTGGGCATTTAGGTTATTTCCACATTTTGGTGATCGTAAATTGAGCTGCAATAAACAGTCTAGTGCAAGTGTCCTTATGATACAAGGATTTTTTTTAACCTGGATGGAAGTGGAACACATTATTCTTAGTAAAGCATCTCAAGAATGGAGAAGCATGAATCCCATGTACTCAAGTTTGATATGAGGACAATTAATGACAATTAATGACAAGGTGGGGGTGAGGGAAAGGGAGAGCAGAGAGAGAAAGAATAAGGGAGGGGTGGGGAAAGGAAGAGCAGAGAGAGGGAAGGAGTGAGGGGGGTGGGGTCTTTGTGTGTGCCACACTTTTTGATTGTAAGAGGGACTTTACCCAACAAATGCAACCAATGTAACATGGTTTCTTGTACCCTCAATGAATCCCCAACAATAAAAAAAGAAAAAGAAAGTGGCAAGCAGAAGCAACTGAAAGCTAGGGGTCTGCCTTAAATTTGCTCTCACTAGTAGTGTCCTAAAAGACAAAAACCCCCCAGAGGTCTTGTCTATCCACTTAGCATAACAGGAATTCTCTGGGCTTGCTGGGTGGCTCCAGGACTGGTCACATACCAAGTCCTCATTACTGTGCACCACTGTTCCCAAGCTAATTCAGTGAAATGCCAACTCCTTCTTTCGTATCTGTAAGGGGGTCTTCAGCAACTTTACAATAACCAGTTGTCTCCTATACCAGTAGAGAAAATAGGCCTATCCAAAATTATGGGTTTGAATTTAGATGAAAGATTCTCTTTGTAAATTTCATTGTTCTTATATTGCAAATACTCCTCAGTGAAATAACCATCTGCTGGCTAGGGAGTAGAAGCAACTCTTTCATTATAACACTTTTTGCCTTTTGTGGAAAGCAAAAATATTCTTGGGAAGAGTTGCCAAAAGCACCCACAAAAATTTGACTACCTCTCATTTGAAAACAATGTCCTGTCTGTTAGAAAGAACTATATGTCAATTTTCACAAACTTGTGAAGAGAGAAGTTAATTTGTAAGACCAAATTTACTTAAAAACAAAGGAGTTTTATCTATTTTGATTGGCTGATAAATAGAAAATAAGAATTATTCAGAGTTTACTGCTCAGGCTGGGAATCTCTGATTCCTCTAGGTTTTTCTTGCATATGGTAGCAATTGTACTTTAATAATGAAACTGATGGGGTGTTTATAGTATAAGACCACGAATCAGGAATCATGGAATCTACCTTGGCCTGGACGTGTCTATATAACCTCGGGCAGGTCACTCTGCCAGTGTACACTTCAGCTTGATTATAATCAAAATTGCGATTTGAGAATCATCATAGTGTGTTCGGAGGTGTCATGTAGTTTGATACTATTTGTCTTTCTGCTGCCTTTGCATCTCAAGTTCCAGAAATTTACTCTCGGGTTCACAGAAACACAGGTACTGCCAGAAATAAATGTTTTGGCAAAAGATTTAGTAGTTTCAGAAGTCAGCTCTGACATCCTTTTATGTGAAAAGCTCAAACCCTGTCTATCGGCAAGACTGTGATATTTGAAATGACTTGTTGGGTAATTTAGACTCATCCCTAAACATAACAAAGACCTGACCAAAGACTGAATCTCTAAGGGTTTAAAATGTCACTTGGTCAAAAGATATCTATTATTATTGCTATTTATGTACTTTAATTCAACTGTTTTTTTGGGGGGGGAGACAGGGTTTTACCTTGTTGACCTGGGGGTCATAGCTCACAGCAACCTCAAACTCTTGGGCTCAAGCTATTCTCTTGCCTGAGCCTCCCGAGTAGCTGGGACTAACGGCACCTGCTAAGACGTCCGGCTACTTTTAGAGACAGTCTCTCTCTGGCTCAGGCTGGCCCCAGACCTGTGAGCTCAGGCAGTCCATCCACTTCACTCTCCCCAGTGCTGGGATTACAGGCGTCAGCCACCTCACCAGGCCTAATTCAACAGAGGCTAGAGATTGGCAAGATCTGATGATATAGAGGTTGGCAGGAAACAAGTCACAAATAGTCCTTGGTGCTAAGCCATGGAGTCTGACTTTATTACAAAACAAAGAGGAGACATTGAAGGTTTGGGGAGAGGCAGGATAACATGACTGGGTGCGCATTTCTGCAAGGATCCATCTGCTGGCAGTGTGGAGAAGACTAAGGGACCAGAGTAAGACAGGTGGGAACCAATTCGCAGTGTTCCAAGCAAGAAATGATAATAACGCGAGTCAAATAGAAATAGTTACAAATAGAGTTAATGAAAAGGAATGGATTCCAAACATCTTCAGGATATAAATGTAAGCTTTGGATTTGAAGGTACAGAATGAGGTAGATTTAAATGTCAGAGTGCCCATCTCTCTGTTTTGTCTTTTCATTTTTAGTTATCTGATAAATATTTTTTCCATGCTTTTTCAGTCAGTTACCTGAAGTGAAAAATCTTATACAGGAATAGCAATGAAAAATTCAAACTTACTTGTTATTTCAATCTATAATAAGGATTGTAAATCATTGCAGTCAGAATATGGGCAAACTCAATTTTTGCTGTATCTTTAAGTCAAAAAGAACCATAATACATGTCATTAGATGTTCAGAAATTGGTATTGGGTGGGTTACCTTTTCTTCCCTATTGCCATCAACTTCAAAATGTGGGCACTATGATCACAGAGTACAAAAAACAGGTCCCACATGCATAAAAATGCACAAGAAATCATAAGATCTACTCCATATGGACAAATACTATAACATTCCCACTTATTTCTTTGGATGAAGAACTCCTCCTTTTAAAGACAACTCTTTCACTTCAGGCTGGAGTATGTCATACCTGTAAAACAACTTCCCGGCCTGATCAGGTTTCCTGAATCCACAGACAGCTTGGAGAGCATTCCCAAGGAGCAAAACCAACAAACCAAATTCAAAAAGGAATTACAGATGGTAGGAAAAAAAAATAGAGAGTTCTATAGCATAAGCAAGATGGTGACGAATATTGAGAAGAGTGGCTAAACTGTGAATAAATGTTCACTCATTTCTACATATACTATTTGGATTTATGCTTGGCTTCCCTTTAATCAAGTGTTGTGATAGCTGTGAAAACCACATAAGTCCAAAGGCATTAGGAGAATATAATCTAAGCAGGGGAGATTTTGAACTTCGATATAGCCATTACTAGTTTGAAGTCACAGTCTTTCACTAGTGAGGCATCAATCACTTGATGATTACCTGCGGATGAATCCTGTAGACGTAGCATTTTTTTCTCCCATTCCAATAGTATTTGGATGAATTTTCAAGCTCCATTTCCTTTAAGATTACCATTAATCTAAGGAATTTTAGTTCTCCAAGTTATCTTCTGCAATTACATATCACCTATTGTTTTAACTGCATGGTACAGAAACCATCTTTGCAATTCACGAATGTCAATATAGATTGATATTTTCTATGTTTCTTACAGTGTCGGCTTTTCTTCAAAACACTATGAAAAATAGTTGAACATGTAGTGGCAAGAAGTAGGAAAAATATATCTTACTTTTCCTCTTTATTTTTCTCTGACTGACAGAAAGCTGCATGGACTTCAAACTATCTAAGATATCCCATGAGCAAACTAAGTGGCAATGATACAACGTATTTTCTTCTCACATTTATTCTGATACATGTCTTTCCAAAACCAGAATGAATGTAAGTCTAATTATTTTTTATCATTTTGCACCTTTCTAATGTCAATGGAACACACTTGTCATTTTCCCCTCTAGCTCAGTGACATCATCTAACCTTTGAACACCTTGTGCTGAAAAGAGTGAGCTCACAAAAAGAGTGAGGTGTTAAACATATATTATATTTCCCATGCTTATAAAAAATCAGATCCACTTCCAGAGACCACTCAGTTTCATTTTTCCTTCCATCTGATATTATCTTACATCTGTGGAAGTAAGAGTGAAAGATCGCCCCACTTGGCAATAGAAAATTGGAGAAACCCTTATGAAATAGAGTATGCATTATAAAAATTGAAAAATTGGTCATAGGGGCAATTCCAACTGGAATTGGAGTTCTAGGAGGATATGAGGGTGTGTGACCATTTTAGAGCTATTGAAAGCACTTTTCTTTATAAAACTTGCTTGGTACCTCATGATGAGAAAAGCATCATCCCCATAGTTCTCTGTAAAGATGTTTGAAATTCTATTTTTAAAATAAATCCTGTATTCTTACCTTTTATGTCTCCTTTTTAAGCTCTTAAAGAAAGAGGAGGCTTAAGGAGATTCAGCCATCCTTCCTTGTGAATTATTAAGATGAAAGATTTCCCCGCCACCCCCTGTAGGTGATTTAATACAGTTATATACAAAATGAGGACATCAGCAGCCTTCCACGGGCAGTCACACTCACCATCATTCCAACAAACACACAATTTGTAGGAAATGCTTTTAAATACCAGGTGAACAAGAGCTGGAAACGAGATTTCTGTTCAGGTTCTCTGAGCCAGTACAGTGTATCCTACAGACTGGTTTTCACCTATATCTTCCTCTGATCTAAAATCTGTGTTCGTGTTTGTGATCAGAACTGCCCTTAGATTTTTGTTTGATAAGAAAGAAGATCTTTTACGCTAAAGCTTCCGTGAAATACAAATTCTAAAAACCCCATTAACATTTTCTCCGTGCTTGTTAACTTTTCCACCATGACTACCAATCCCAGGCAATGAAAAATAATAATAATTATTATTATAATAATAAGGCAAAATAGCTTATAAGGAAATTTGTAGAAAATATCCTTGATGGAAAATAGCCTCTATTTACATGATGTTTTAATTATTTCTTTTTTCCCCACCACCCGCAGAGATGTTTGCAAGTAGAATCACATTTGAATTGACTTAAAGTGTAATTAAAATTTGTTGTACCCAAACCTCCCAGAACACAAAGCTACTGCTACACAAAAGCTTGGTAGGGTGTGGGGTGGAAGAAGACGGGCAGTTGCTTCTTCTGGAAATAATCTCAGAATGTTTGCTGAGTCAACAAAATTTTGCAATACTGTGTAAAATAATGATTGTTAAAACCAGGAGGGAAAGCATCAGAAAAGCCATGTGAGTCACTGCAGGGCACAGAGGAAGAAGGAAAGGCCAAGCTTGATAAGCCTTTTCCCTGAGCCCCCCCCCCCCCTTTCTGGTATCAGCCCTTCCGGACTGGTTCCTCTGCTTTTAGAATGTGAATACTTATTATTGTGTTTCCATATAGATTAGAAAAACATTCCATTGATACTAGCTGCAAACAAAGTTACCAGCTTCAAAACATCTTTTGTCAAATTACAGATAACAATACCTGGGTTTATACTGTTTTTTAACTTACTTTACTTGAAAGCAATATTAATGTTAACAGTACTAGGACTCTAATTTAGCATTTCATTAATAGTGAACCAGTATGAAGTATTTCCAACATAGTTACTAGAGATTACACAGGCAAAGCTGTGGGTGAGGAGCTGAGCTCTCAGAGCAGACTTGAAAAACCTCTGGGTTAAATACAACCTGCGGATCTGCTTGTGGTTTTTTTTGTTTTTTTTTTTCAGCCATGCTGTATGGAATAGAATTTAAGCCCATTCATTTGTTCACTGAAGCAGATTCAGAGTAACTTTCAAAAGAGAATCTTGAAGTGGTATACAGGCATTCATATGGACTTTTTAAACATTTCCTCACCAAAAAAATTATCTTACAAACAAAATTACAAAGGCACATAGCTATGTGTTTAGCTGGCAATAAGAACAGTCACGTTCCAGGACCCTGATATTGAATACAACTGAGCGCATAGAGCTACTTAAAGTTTGTGAAGAGCACTCAGAGGGAATGAATACTCGGGAGGATTATTTCAAGAATTTGCTTCCAGATACTATAAACTCTATGTCTGATCAAGCCAGTCGGTTCTCTAAGGAACGAACTCTTACAGATAGTTCTTTCAAGTAACCCTGAAGACAAGTGGTGCGTGTACTACATCAGTCTTTTAGATTTGCCTCAGAAGAGCTAGTGATTAAAAGTCAGGAGTCCACAATTTGACTGCCTGAGTGAGTCCTAGCCTGGTTCTCACCACTTTGGTGACCTGAAGCAGGTTTCTTAAGTTCTAGACCTCCCTTTCCTGCTCTGGACCTTTCAGACTGTTATGGACCCCAGGCTGATTTCCTTCACAGTGACAGGGAAATTGCATCAGTTAAGGTCCCTTAGGTTGTAAATACAACCACTTGATTTTGGCTAGCTTAAATAAAAAGGTAATAATTTATGGGATTGTCTCAGAGAATGGGAGGGAATGTTGAACCTGAGGAGGAAAAGGAACCTCAGGGACATCAGGAGCAGGAGACAGAATCTCCGGGCACAGGTTGAACGCAGGGATCCCCAGTGGCCAGGGAGCAACTGTCAAGTGAGAGAAAACTGAGCATCATTAGACCAGAGATGCCACGCTGAGAACTCAAGATGCATCCATCTGTGGGTCTGATAGATGCACCCCCAGTGTAACTGGGCACTCAGCATTTAGAATGGCGCCTGCCCAAGACATACCTGTTGAACGAATGACTAAATGTGTGAGTGAATGGATGAACAAATGAATGGCTACAGGCATTTACCCCATAGCATGCTATAGACCGTGATAGGTCCTAAAGGGCAGAATAGGAGATATAAAGAGACCTTACTATAAAAACATGCTTCTCTGCTGCCCTTTATAGCTACCATCTTTATTTCTTTATCCCTTGTTCACTCTTTAACCAACTTGTACCAAGAAAAGAGCATTTGTTGAGATAACTATTGACTCCCGTGTTACCAAATTTAAGACGTAATTTTCTGTGTCTTACACAAATTTTCAGTTGTATATGATGTACTCATTCATCAAAACATCTAGTCTAGTCTATGAAACCACAGTCTCAGATTTTCTCCTACTTCAGTGGTTCTCAACCTTCCTAATGCCACATCCCTTTAATACAGTTCCTCACATTGTGGTGACCCCCAACCATAAAATTATTTTTGTTGCTACTTGATAACTATAATTTTACTACTGCTATGAATCATAATGTAAATATCTGATATGCAGGATGTATTTAGGAAACCCCTGTGAAAGGGTCGTTCGACCCCCAAAGGGTCGCGATCCACAGATTGAGAACCGCAGTCCTATTTCAAAGGACAATTTATCTCTAAAGAAACTTTACTAGTTCTTCCTCTTCTCTCCAACCTTTAAATCTTGGTTTTCCATAGGTTTAGGGTTAGAATCTCTTCTCTTTTCTTCCCTATTGCTCTCCCTCCGCCCCCTCCTGCTCTGTCTTCTCCTCCTTCTTCTGTTTCTTCTGTCTTTCTGTCTCCTTATCTGTCTCTGTCTTTCTCTCTCCCCTCACTTCCCTTTTCCCCATTGCTCCCTTTTCTCCCTCCAGCTCCTTCATAGGTGATTAGGTGATCTCATCTAACCCTTTTACGCAGAATCTTAAATTTGCTAATTATCTAGAAAATTCTCTTAAATATTTAAATACTTAAATTCACTAATTATCTGAAACATTTTCCTCTAACATTTCTAATTGCTGGTGTTTTCTCATCCTGCTAATGCTTCAAATCTCAGTTTATTTACCAACTGACTGTTACAGCCCTCGTGGATCATGGTCAGTGTGTGTTGGCTTCTTAGGTTGACATTCTTTGTTTCCTGACTCTACCCCTAGCCTGGAAGCTTCCCAAGGCAGGCACCATTCATACCTTTGTCTTCTGTCAAAATTTGTTTAAAGAGTGATGGATATCTAACCAGGACGCGGGGACATCCAACAGAGGTGTCTATGGAAAGGTACACATGTATGAGCCCGTAGGAAAATTAAGAATATCTAGTTATCCTACTGGGGGTGGGGCAGTAAAAAGAAGACTGTTGCATTTACAGGGGGGAGACGCAATGTATGCCAAGTTTGAAGGTAGAGTGTTCAGAGGGATGTGGGCACACAAGGGGGCGCTGGTGAGGTCGGCAGTGTCTTATTATAAACTAGATAATACAATATTGCAGAAACACCATATCATTTTTTTTTTTTTGAGACAGAGCCTCAAGCTGTCACCCTGGACAGAGTGCCATGGGATCACAGCTCACAGCAACCTCCAATTCCTGAGTTCATGCGAGTCTCCCGCCTCCACCTCCCAAATAGCTGGGACCACAGGTACCTGCCACAACGCCAGGCCATTTTTTGGTTGTAGCCGTCATTGTTGTTTGGCGGGCCCAGGCTGGATTCGAATCCACCAGCTCAGATGTACGTGGCTGGAGTCTTAACCCGTTGAGCCACAGGCGCCGAGCCTGAAACACCATATTATTAACTACTGTATTAGATTCCTAGGGCTGCTGTAACATACCTTTTTGTTTGGTTCGAAACTTTTTTAAAAGACAAAAAAAAAATCTTCTGTCACCCATGCTGGAGGGCAGGGACTTGATCATAGCTCACTGCAATCTCTAACTCCTGGGCTCCAGAGATTCTCTCATCCTTATCCTCCCACATACCTGGGACTACAGGCACCTGCCACCATGCCCAGCTAACGGTTTAATAACTTTTAAGGGATATGCACCTGATTATTTATTGCTTCTTATAATAACATGTTTGCCTAACCTTAATTCACAGTCAATACTTAATCAGTAAGCGGTGCCTTAGAGCAGTTCAGCTTTTGGGTTCTTCTTCTGTAAAGTACTTCAAGAGATATAACAAACCCTTGAAAATCTGCCGCTTTATAGGATCACATGACAAGGCAAAAAAATTTATCCTTCAAGTTAGATTATGGATAAGGTAATAGGATACTAATTTAGTTTGGCAGCCTGTTTAATAAAGTAGAAAGTCGCTGTATGGAAGAATGGTGAATAACTATAAGAACGTATTTTCACCCTCCCAGTGGAGGGATACGGAGAAACACAGGCGGGGGAAGGAGGAAGGCTGAGAGAGGCAGAAAGCAGATGCAAAGTGCTGAAAGCCACATTACAGGCAAAGGTTTTGTAGTTTTGTGACAACAGCTATTAAATAACCTAAAGATTTTTAAATATATTTAAAAAATAATTCTTGTAGGCTGGGCATCATGCTCACTCCTATAATCCCACCACTCTGGGAGGCTGAGGTAGGTGAATGGTTTGAGCTCAGGAGTTCGAGACCAAGTTGAGCAAGAGTGAGATCCCATCTCTACTAAAACCAGAAAAACTACCCAGACATTGTGGCAGGCCTCTATAGTCCCAGCTACTTGGCAAGAGGATGGCTCAAACCCAAGGATTTGAGGTTCCTATGAGCTAGGAGCCACAGTGCTCAAACCCAAGGGTTTGAGGTTCCTATGAGCTATGACGCCACAGTGCTCTCTCTCAAAAAGATAAAGTACAACAAAAAATAAAAGTAATTATTGCATTAGTTTCCTAGGGCCATCACAATGACATGCCATGGACTAGGTGGCTTAAACAACAGAAATTCATTGCCTCATGGTTCTGGAGGCTAGAAATTCAAAATCAAGGTCTCAACAGGTTGGCTCTTCCTGGAGCCTATGAGGGAAGGCTTTATCCCAGACCTCTCCCTTTGCCTTGTGGATGGCTATCTTCTCCCTGGAAGAAGAGACCTTAGATGGGTCAATATCATGGGAAAAATATCATTTTTCCCCTCTACATTTTCTCTATGTCCAAATTTCCTCTTTTTATAAATGACACCTGTGATACTGGATTAGGACCTGCAGTAATGACTTCATTTTAACTTGATTACTTCTGTAAAGACCCTATCTCCAAATAAGGTCACATTCTGAAGTCCTGGAGTATAACGTTGCAAAATTTATGAGGGAGGCTCTGAGGGGACACGCCAGCCTATGATAGCTACCACATGGAATGGCTTGTGGAGAAGAGCTGGGCTCAAGACAAGCACATCTAGTAGGAAGTCAGTAAGCAGAATGGGTAAGAAATGCTCTGAGTGGATCTCAGATCTTAGACAGAGACATTGAAAAGGAAAGTAAATTTGGAAGAAGTTTAGGAATGAAAATTAGCAAAAATTGGTTGTCATTTAGTTAGATAGGTCAAGGATAGGGCAGAATGTTTCCCCTGCACTTTCTTCTAGTATTTTTATAGTTTCATATCTTAAGTTTAAATCTTTTATCCAGTGAGAATCAATTTTTGTTAATGGTGAAAGATGGAGATTCAGTTTCAGCCTTATACAGGTTGCCGTCGAGTTCACCCAGCACCATTTGTTAAATAGGGAGTCTTTCCCCCCCTGAATATTTTTGATAGGCTTGTCAAAGATCAAATGGTGATAAGTAGTGGGGTTCATTTCCTCGTTCTCTATTCTGTTCCATAAATCTACCACTCTGTTTTTGTGCCAGTACCATGGTATAGCCTGAAGTCTGGTAATGTGATATCTCCGGATTTGTTCTTATTTCTGAGTAATGTATTTGCTATTTGAATTTTTTTCTGATTCCATATAAAATGAAGTACTATTTTTTCAAGTTCTTTGAAGTATGACAATGGTGCTTTAATAGGGATGGCATTAAATCCATAAATTGCTCTCTCTTCCATGTCCTTTGTTAGGTAAATTCCCAAATATTTCATCTTTGTCACTATTGTAAAAGGAATAAAGTCCTTGATTGTTTTTTCAACTTGACTATTTTGCCATATATAAAAACTACTAACTTATAAGTATTGATTTTGTATCCTGAGACGCTTCTGTATTCCTTAATCACTTTTAAGAGTTTTGAAGTTGAGTCCCTAGGATTTTCCAGGTATAAGATCATATCATCAGTGAATGAGAGTTTGATCTCCTCTGACCCTATTTGGATACCCTTGATCGCCTTCTCTTGCTTGATTGTGATGGCTAAGACTTCCATTACTATGTTAAATAACAGTGGAGACAGTGGGCATCCATGCCTCATTCCTGATCTGGAAACATTTTCAATTTTACACCATTCAATATGATGTTAGCTGTGGGTTTGCTGTAGATGGCCTCTATTAGAGGAGGACTCCCCCAGGGAATTGAAGCAATACCAAAAATACATTACTGGGATCTGATCAAACTAAAAAGCTTTTGTACAGCCAAGAGCACAGTAAATAAAACAAACAGACAACCTTCAGAATGTGAGAAGATTTTTGCAAGCTATGCTTCCAACAAAGGTCTGATAACGAGAATCTACAGAGAACTCAAACTAATCAATAAGAAAAGAATAAATAACCCTATTCCTATATGGGCAAGAGACTTGAACAGAAACTTCTCTGATGAAGACAAGCGCATGACCTACAAACACATGAAAAAATGCTCAACATTCTACATCATCAGAGAAATGCAAATCAAAACTACTTTGTGATATCATCTAACTCCAGTAAGATTAGCCAACATCACAAAATCCCTAAACTATAGATGTTGGTGAGAATGCAGAGAGAAGGGAACGCTTCTACACTGCTGGTGGGAATGCAAGCTAATGTGACCTTTTTGGAAAGAAGTTTGGAGAAAACTCAAGGAACTAAAAGTAGATCTACCATTCGATCCTGCAATTCCTCTACTAGGTATATACCCAGATGATCAAAAATTATTTTACAACAAAGACATTTGCACCAGAATGTTTACTGCAGCCCAATTCATAATAGCCAACACACGGAAACAATCCAAGTGCCCATCAACCCATGAATGGATTAACAAATCGTGGTATATGTACACCATGGAATACTATGCAGCCATTAAAAAGGAGACTTTACATCTTTTATGTTTACCTGGATGGAGCTGGAACATATTCTTCTTAGTAAAGTATTTCAAGAATTGAAAAAAAGGTATCCAATGTACTCTGTACTACTATGAAATCAATATATAACCACCTACATACTCATATGAATGGCAAAACATAACTATAGTCCAGAAAGTAGAAGGGAAGAGAAGAGAGAGGGGAGGGGAGGAGGGTTGGGGTGGAGGGAAGTTATTCGGGGGGACCTCACCTAATGTGCATGATGCAAAGGTACATTTCAAAACTATGAAGAAATGAGTATAATTGTGATGGATATGTTACTTAGTTCAATGTAAGCATTTCACGTTGTATATTGAAGCACCCCAAACCCCATAAACACATCAATGTATAAAGTTACGATTTAATAAAAAATAATAAAAAAAGGAAAGGGTGGAGTCAAAAATATTTCTATAGGTTTTCTATCATAGGTCACTCTGTGAATATCAGTACCATTCCCAATAGAAGAATATAGAAGAAAGTTTTAAATGTAATATTTCTCTTTTAGATATGTTGATCTTAGGAGCCAGGAGAACTTCCAAGTGAAGATGACAAGGACAATTGGGTCAGAATCTGAGCTGTGAATTACTGAGTTACATACTTAGTTTTTATTTCCTGGCTTTCTTCTTCCCTAAAATAAGCATTTAGGCTACTATTAATTGGGTATTATTTTAGCTGCATTTTGTGTAATATTCAGTTGTAATTGCACTCCTAAGGCTGCATCTGCCTGATGCACTCAGCTGCATCAAGTTGTGATATTCAGCAAATCTATATAAAGCACCTACTATGCGCCAGGCATTATCTGGACACTTCAAATTTCTTTTTATTTTTTCTTTTAAAAAACTTTTTTTGAGACATAGTTTCACTCTGTTGGCCTGGGAAGAGTGCTATGGCTTCATGGTCGCTCACAGCTACCTCAAACTCTTCGGCTCACATGATCTTCTTGTCTCAGCTGGGAGTACACGCACCCACCACAATGCCTGGCTAGTTTTTCTATTTTTAGTAGAGATGAGGTCTTGTTCAAGCTGGTCTCAAACTCCTAAGCTCAAGCAATCTACCCACCTCAGCCTCCCAGGATGCTAGAATTTTAGGCATGAGCCACCAGACCTGATCCTTAGAAATTTCTGAGTGTATGAACAAATAAGATCTCTCTGCCTACCTTCTTCCAGTGGAGAGAGACACATAATAACCAATAAATAAATGCATGAGAAATAGATCAAACATATAGTACATTAGCAGGTGATAAGCCCTATTTTAAATGATTAATTAAATCAAGTAGGAAGAATTGGGAATGTTGCAAGTCCTGAGAGCCTGTTTAAGATTGCAAGGTTAAATAGGTTTGTAATGCAGACTCTCAGTGAGAAAGAGAAATTTTAGGAAAGAGTTAAAGACAATGAAGCTATTACAAAGTGTGTGTAGAAGAGAATTCAAGGCAGAGGGAAGAACTGGATGAAGCACAAGTCCCAAGACTGGTTTCTGCTGATGCACTCCAAGGACCAGCAAAGAGGCTGCAGTGGAGTGAGTGGGGCGGCTGGAGTAGCGGATGGGAGTTGGTAGGTGATGGAGGGAAGATCATATAGAGCCTGTGGGCCACTGTGAGGCTTCCCTCTAGTGAGGGAAAGGCACTACTGGGTTCTGACTGCAATGTGATCCATCTTACTGTGCAAGGGATTGTGCAGTGTTGAGAAGAGACCACAGGTGGTCAAAACCAAACCTATTACAAGTCTGATGTAAGAGGAGATGGTAGTTTAAACAGAGGGAGTGGGAGAACTAGTCTTATCAGGGATATATTGTTAAAGGCAGAGTCCTGAAAACTTCCTCCCAAACTGGGTTTAAGAGGAGGAGATAGGAATGATTCCAAGTCTTTTGGCCTGAGAATATAAAGAGGGGAAAAGCAACGAGGAGGGCAAGTTTGCTGAGGGGCAATCAGGTGTTCAATTTTAGCTCTGTTGTGTTTGAGTCCTCTTGCTAATCATTCAAATGGACATGCTGAGGGTAGATTGAATAAACAAGAATATGGACAATCAAGCACAGAGCTCTGTTACAGAGATTTAAGACTGGGATTTGTGAAACTGATTTGTATTGTGAACAGAGAATGTGATCTTTCATTTATTGAATATTTGAGATTGATTGACATTTCCTTTATGGCCTGTTATATGATCATTTTATAAATGTTCATTCATACTTGTAAAGAATTCATATTCTCTATTGCTTGGCTAATGTGACGGCTTTATAAATTTTTAACCTACTTGACCAGTAGGCAGTTAACACATGTACATGAGTCTGTCTATGTTTAGTCTAAATTTGGTGTACATTTTCTTTGCTACTTTTTTATATCTTTCTGCCTCATGCTTTTTTATCATATTTTTCTTCTACTAGCTTGAAAATTATACTTTCTATGTAGTCACTGCCTTTACATTTTAGCATGTCTATGGAAACATGTTTGAAGTTAACTAGTATCTTTATTCTCCTCAACAATACAAGACCTTGAACTATTTCAACTCTCTCTAATAATGTTCATGTTATTGCAGTTGAGTAATTTATTTTACCTTTGTTTCAGATTGTTAAACCAAGTCAATATCATATTTAATGAGGTCAGAAATTGTTTTGCTTCATGCTAAATCCTCCCCAATGAATCATGTTTGGTCACAATCATTAGTAGCTATCATTAGTTTACATTTACCAGTTGCTTTGCTCAGTGTTCTATCCCACCTCTTGCATTTTCATTCAGAGTTCTTTTTCCTTTCTACTTAAGCACTTCTTTTTATATTTATTTTAGGGAGAATATCAGAATAGTACAATTTCTCACTCTTTATATGTATAAGAACGTCTTCATTTTGCCCCAACCCTTGAATGCATGCTTAGGCGGGTACAGATTTGAGTTTGAGTGCTATTTTCCCTCAGCATTTTGAAGGCATTGTGTCATTGTCTTCTGACATATAATAGCTCATGAGAAGTTTCTCTTTTTAATAAACTGCTTTGACAACCTGTCATTTCTATCTTTCACAGTCTTCAATTTCACTGTAATATATCCAGCTATGGACTCTTTTTATGAAATGTTCTTACGTGGAACTTGTATGTGCATTTATTTTTGGACTCATATCTCTCTTTTAATTATGGAAAATGCTCAGCCATTGCCACTTTGAATGCTGCTTCTCCTCCAGGCTGTATCTGTATCTCTTTTCTGAACACTCGTTAGATCATTATTGTACCTGCTCATTCTGTGCTCTACATATCTTATTCCCTTGTTGCGTTTTTAATTTTGCTTATTTTTGCTTCTTTCTGAGTGATTTTCTGAGATCTGCCTCTGAACGTATCAGTCTTCTTGCTCCATTACAATCAAGGGGAAAAATTGCCAGAATTCTTCCCCTTTCTTTATCCATAATCTTCCATGAAGAAATGGAGTCTATTTCTCTCACCTTATATTTTAGCAGGGCTTGTGATGTGCTTTGGCTAATAAACTTTGGCAGAATCAATGCTGTCCCATGTGCACTTAGGCCTCAACAGCCCTTGCACACCTCTGCTCACTCTTGCTCATAACCCTGCTCTCTTCATTGCTTTGACAGCAGACTACAGCTGACAGACAGTGAGTGAAGCCAGCAAAGACCAGGGGTAACAGACAGTTGATCTCAGCCCAGCAGAATCATGGCCAGTCACCGGTAGGTGTTCCATGTCACTCAGTTTGGAAATAGTTACAGAACAAGAGCTACAAACACAACAAATCATTATTTTTTTAACTTCAATGACTATATATTTTAGGATTAATAGAAACAAATCTTTTGTAATCTTTCCTTTCTTTTTTTTAAAATACCACACTCTTCCTACTTTGGGATTACTCTTTCTTTGTTTAAGATCTGGAAGACTTTGAGCATACTCAATTTATATTTCAGATAATCTGTGTATAGTTTGGAAATGTAAATTATTTCATTTTCATTTTCTGTATGGCTTATTCCTCTTCATGGTGGTTTGTTAATTCACAGTTTCCATTGACTTGGGGATGGGGGAAAGTGCCTTCTGAAGATACTGTCTCCAAGCAAGTGTCACGTGCCCTGTGTTGTGGAAGGCTCAGAGGGTGATTTTGACTAAACTTTGTCAGGATATCCATTCCAGGCTAATTTAGACCCTGATTTAAGATTTTTTCTGTTTTCAAGTCTACACACTCCTTTCTCTTACATTGCGTTCCTTCTGTTAGGCCCATGCTGTGAATTTCTAGTTTCAGATGTAAAATTTTCCAGAATTTCTGTCTTATAGTTTCTATTTCTTGGCAAGATTTCTTTTATTCCATTATTGCAGACCTATTTTCTCTTACTTTATTTTTTATAATCATAATAGCTGCTTTAAGATCTTTGTCTATTATTTACAATACCTGGGTAGTCTCAGGATGGGTTCAGTTTCATCCTTTTTTTTTTTCTTTTGAGACTAAATCTCATTTTTCTATTTCTTTACAGGTTCAATAACATTAGCCTGCGTCTTGGACAATGTTTTCAATTCTGTTACATTCCCATACCAGACACTACACACGAAAGTTAACTCATCATAAATCTCATGCCTGACATCAAACTAAAGGGATAAAGATGTTGGAGAAAAATACAGGAGAACAACTTTGTGACTTACAGGTACACACCAATTTTTTAAGACATGTCTTTGAAGGTACTAAGAATAATAAAAAAATAAATAAATTAAGCTTAATCAAAAATTTCGAACTTCTGTTTATCAAAAGATGCCATTTTAAAAAATGAATAGGTGGGAAAAATACTTCTGTACCTCAAAAATAAAGAGCAAACAGCCCAATTGAAAATTGGCAAAATATTCAAACTTACACTTTGCAAGAAAAGATATACTAATAGTAAGTATAAGAAAAAGTGTTCAACATCGTTAGTTGTGTGTGATTAAAAGGAAATAACTACTGACATGTAATATAGATGAATTCCAAAAAGATTGTACTGAGAGGAAAAAAAACTTTACACTAAATATATATATTATTTTAGTCCATTCAGACAAATGAAAATAAATCAAACTTTTGTTGCCTTAGGGTAGAGAGTGGAGAGCATTGATTATGAATGGCAAAAAGATATTTTTTACATGATATAACAGTTTGTATTTTGACAGGATCTGGGTTATACAAATGTATGCACAGTTCACTGATGCACACTTTAAATTTGTGGATGTTATTTTATGTAAATTTTATATCAAAAGGAAAAGTACACAAACATTGAATTCTAGCTATTATGCTGAAATATTTAGAAGTATTCCAATGTTTACAACTTACTTTCAAATGCATTAGAGTAAAACAGACTACAGAATAAGTAGATATGTAGAACAAAGCACCACATGTTAATAGTATAATTTTGGGGTTGGGTATTCTGGTTTCTCCTTTTAGAAGTTGAAAATTGTCACAATAAAATGTTAGAAGAAAATGTTTTGTTGTATTTTCCTGACTTGCTAGAAAAATTAAGGTGAAAAGTGTAAGAGTTTACCCAGGTATATAGGAAGTTTCCAGCTCTAGTTTTCTCAGCAGGCATCAGCAGTTTACAGTGCCCTTGGCAAAGATGTCTTCATAACCGAGAAGGATGGCTCGCCAGGATTTTCACAGCCTGATAAATTATTCTCAACAGTCATATTACACAATTTGTTCTGATTTTGTATTAAGTGAATCATCTTCTGATCTTAGTTTAATTTCTCAACAAATAGAGAATGACATGATTTAGAGTCAGTGTTTGGCAATTATCTTTTTCATGATAAATTAATAAATAGTGTTTCTGGTAGAAATCAGTGCTTTTTGAATTTGGATTCTTAAACAACTCAAGGCAATTGGCAGTCAAGATACAAGCTTCATGGAACTGAGAAAGAATCACAGGGCCAAAAAAAATCAGTGCATAACAGCAAGCTACAAAGTCCCAGTTATGTAACCTGATGGCCTCCTTGTCAATATTGTATACAAATAAAGGATACCAAAGTTCTCCATTTCTGTGAAATTGCTTCAAAACTTATTGGGATAAGATTCATCTATTGATATTTAATTGCTCTTTAAAACAGAGATTATTTTTACATATGAGCAATGTAGAGTAATTATAAAAGGTTTAAAAACAGAAAGAACCTTGGGATAAATGACTCTGGTAGTACCATGAAATGAAATGGGGCTTTATTATCTCTCTTCTGATCCCGTCCCATATGCTTTACTTTTCTTTAAAAAAAAGTCCTTATCTTAAAATTTTTCTCTGTAACTCGATTAGGAAAACACTGCATATTCAGGAATATGTGGAATATGTTTGTTTGTATTTAATAATTCCTTATCAATTAAAACATAGTTTTCAAAATTGTGTCTACAAGTTTTAGAGTACACACCACTTTTCCCAAAAACAAAACTTAGAAAAAGATTGCTTATTTTAAATATTTCCTCTGAAATTCTGGAGGAAGCTATTGAAGTACATCCTTATGACCTTCTTCATTGCTGCTCGTAAGGTGCTCAACTGCAGTTAAACAGAATCAAATTGCCTTTCAATAGTATTTTAATGGAAAAGCCACAGAATGGCCATGCACTTCCATCGCAAAATTATTGCTCTTTTCCTATAGCAGAATTTAAGGAAATTACATAGACCATATCGCTCCTGAGCACTGCATATGAGAATGATACACTTACGTAACAGGCAGAGTACATTATTTTCCTATCAGGAATCATGTTTTTGCTTTCTCAGTTGTTTTGGCTCTGTGTTCATGGCCCATACTGTAGACAAGTGAAAATTGCAAGTAAAAGTGTGAACAAATAAATTATATAAATAAGTTAAATGGTAAGAGCTGCAGGATCATCATAGGAAATGAGTCTGCCAAAGATCTTATGTGGGAAAGTGGAAGTAGAGGATGAGGATATCATAGTAGAGGGGAAAAGCCTTGATCTCAGGGTCAAGATATAACTGTTGTTTTTCAATTTTAATAATTTATCAACCCTTGGACAAATTTCTTAATAGCCTTGAGTCTGATGAACTAATTGCAAAATAAAATGAAGGCAGTTCTTTATAAGGATTCAGTGAGCTAATATAAATAGAAACACTTTATGAATTAATGATGCTGTATAACTGACAATCCCTTTTTTACATTGGAAGCATTTTTCTCTGCCTCCCTATGCCTCAGAATATGTATCCACTGAGGGTAAGAGAGAGTCTGGCTGGGACAGGGCTCTGGTTTTGCTTGCAATGTGCTCAGGTGCATCCCATGCTCCAGCAAAAATACTCATTACTTAGCAAGTATGACTGCTGCAGGGCTCCTTCTGCCCCTGAGGTAGCTCGGAAATCACCCTTCCATTGGCTGAAAGTCTTACAATTACTGTTACACATTTGGATTATGACATTGTCTCCAAAATGCATAAACATGCACTTATGTTCCCCTGCTTCCTCCCTTTCCTCATGAACAATTCAGTCTTCAAGCCACTAGAAGGGACAATGCAAGTGTTAATTTTCTATGGCTTATCATCTTAAATTAGCACAAACCTAGGGGCTTAAACAAGATGGATTTATTTTTTCACATTTCTGCAATTCAAAAGTTCAAAATAGGTCTTACTGGGTTAAAATCAGAGAGTCAGCAGGGCAGCATTTCTTTCTACAGGCTCTGAAGAACACTATTTCTTCATCTTTTCCAGCTTCTATAGGCTGCCTGTCCTTCTTGACTCATGGGCCCCTTTCATCTTCAGACCCAGCAACACTGGGCCAAGTCCTTCTGAGTCTGCTATCTTTTTTGTTTTCCCTCTTTTGCATCTCCCTTCTACTCATAAAGGCCATTGTTACTAGACTGGTTCTACCAGGATAAGAAGATCACCTCCACATATCAGAGTCTCCTGACCGCAGGCTGAATTCTATCTACACCCTCATTCTTGTCTCCCATATTTCCTAACATGTTTACAAGCTCCAGGGATTAGGATATGGACATCTTTAGAGAGCTATTATTCTGCCTACCTCAGTAGATCCTGTGTTGGCAGTGAGTGGGGCCATGGTAGCTTAGAGTAAGGAGATGCAGCCTTAGAGGAATCAACATGGTGGTCCCACAGAGAAGCAGCATGCAGAGTATTGGATCCCAAGCAGAATGAGGGAAGCATCCCTGTAGGAACACTGTCCACATAGGTTGTTAACTCCTAACTTTGGTGTAAAGGACTTTCAATGGGAGCAGCATAACCAGGGGGTCTGAACTCAAGCAATGTGTAGACAGCATTCACATCCAGAGGAAGCCTGATTTACAATATTGGAGCCTAACTGTGGTGAGAAGGCTTTCCACACAAGAGAATGTTCCTCCACCAGGTATCTGAAACCAAGAAAGCTGTCCACACTTATAGAAGAGGGAAATTGGCATGGAGATTTAAAGCTTGAGCTGATTGAGGAGCGCACCTAGAAATGAGGCGGCCCAACGTAGGATGTCAGAGTCAGAGGAAGGAGTCTCCTCCCTCAGGTGAGGTCTGACTGTCAGGGCTGTGGGTGTTGAAGAGGATATCCACATGGTGAGGTGACTTGACATAATGGGTATGATGCCCAAAGAGGTGGACAGAGAAGTTTGTGTGTCAGAGCCCATGCAGAATGAAGAGGAAGGCCACACAGAATGAGGACTTCACACTGAGTATCAAAGATTAAGAAGTATGAAATTATTCTCACATGAAATAGCACAGCCTAAGGCATTGGGAAAGGGAAATTCCAACACATGTCAATGTCCAACAAAAGTGAGCACGTCCGGAGGGACTAGAGTGGAGTGACAAAGCCCAACTGGTGAAAGAGCATTTACCCAGAGGAGCATCTGAGCACATGAAGACAGCAGATGAGAAAGGTATTTACATAGGAGAGGTGATGGCAACAAATTTGAGGGGTTGATTACATAGAAAGGGATTGTTTGATGACAGTCAAGTTTCTCACTTACGGACATTCCAAGATCAAATGGAAGGTCTACTTTTAGCTCTTTGAGGATTCTCCATACTTCTTTCCAAAAGGATATATTAGTTTTCAATCAGACCAATGGTGCATAAGTTTTCCCTTCTCTCCACCAGCATCTGTAGTATGGGACTTTGTGATGGGGTTATTCTCACTGAGGTTTTCTTTTTCTGTTGATTAGTTGGAGTTTTCTGTGGATTCTGGCTATTAAGCCTTTGTCAGATTTTTAAAATGCAAAGATCTTTTCTTATTTCAAAGAGTCTCTATTTGCTTTAATTGTTGTATCCTCATCTGTGCAGAAGCTTTTCAGCTTGACTAAGTCCTATTTCTTTATTGTAGATGATGCTGCAATTGCCAGTGGGGTCTTCCATTTGATCCTGCAATCCCATTACTGGGTATCTACCCAGAAGAAAAAAAATCATTTTACCATAAGGAAATCTACACTAGAATGTTTAATGCAGCTCAATTCACAATCACCAAGATATAGAAACAACACAAGTGCCCATCAACTCAAGAATGTATAAATGAATTATGGTTTATGTGTACCATGGAACACAATTCAGCCATAAAAAAAATGAAAACATCTTTCATATTTACCTGAATGGATTTGGAGAACATCCTCCCAAGTAAAGTATCACTAGAATTGAAAGGCAAGCATCCAGTGTATTCAATACTAAAATAAAACCAGCAGATGAACAACTACACACCCACAGGAGAGAAAAACACAACTAGATTTAAATAGGGGGGAGGTGGAAGAGGGGGGAGAGAACAGGGAGGGAGGAGGGAGTTTGGTGTGCTCTCCCCTAATGGACACAGTCTAGAGATATATAGCACACCTCCTGGGTGAAGGGCTCAACTACAATTTGGACTTTACCTAACAAACACAAGCAATGCACCTAATTATTTGTACCCTTATATCAACCTGAAATTTTAAAAATTATACTTACAGAAAATTTTGTTAAATACAACCCTAGAATAGTAGAACTTAATTTTCACATAGATCTCTTGGTTGAGAAAAACATGATCAACGTGAATATAATCAATGCTGACACAAATTAAAATTGCGACAAGACCACACACTGACGAAGAGGCAGTCTCTTAACAAACGGTGCTAGGAAAGCTGAGCATCAGTGTGCAGAATAATGAAACTAGATCCCCCTCTTTCATCATATATAAAATCAAAAATAATTATGGGTTAGAGATTTAAAATTATGACTTGAAAGTATAACACAACTAAAAGAACACATTGGGGAAACATTGCAGGACATTGGTCCGGGCAAAGATTTTTAGGTAAGACCTCAAAACAAGCAACAAAAGCAAAAATAGATGAATGACAATGTATCGAGCCAAAAAGCTTCTGCACAGCAAAAGAACAATTAATAAGCAAAATGAAGAAACAACCAACAAGATGGGAGAAAATGTTTCTAAACTATCCATCTGACAAGGGATTAATCACCAAAATATATAAAGAGCTCAAACACCTCAGTGGTATAAATCATCATCATCATCATCTGACTGAAAATGGGCAAAAGGCATGAATAGATTTTCTCAAAAGAAGACATACAATTGGCCAACAGGTATATGAAATAAAAGCTCATTGGTAACCATCAGGACAATGCAAAGCAAAACCACAATATGTGATCATCTCACCCCCAGTTAGAATGTCCATTATCAAAAATACAAAATACTGCATAACATACTGGCAAAGATAAAAAGAAAGATGAGTGCTTATACCCTGTTGATGTAATTGAAAGGTGCTATAGGCATTACAGGCTTGTAAAAAACAAAATGAAACTACCACCTGATCCAGTAACCCCACTGCTGGTGTATCCAAAAGAAAGGAATCAGTATATTAAAGAGACTTCAGCATTCACATGTTTATTGCAGCATCACCACAGTACAAAGATGCAGAGTCAACCTAAGCATCCCTCAATAGATAAATGGATAAAGGAAATGTGGTCTATATACATAATAGAATACTATTTATCTATAGAAAATTAAATCCTGTAATTTGCAGCAAGATGAATGGGACTAGAGACCCTTATGTTAAGTTAAATAAAACAGGCACAGAAAGATTAACATTGCTTGTTTTTACTCCTATGTGGAAGCTAAAAATGTGGATCCCATAAAATTAGAGAGTCGAATGGTAGTTGACAGAGGCTAGGAAGGGAAGGATGGAGGTGGAAATGGAAAGTAGTTGGCTAAAAGGTACAAAAATACACTTATTCTTTAGTAAAGTGATGGTAATTTTAAGTTAAAAAAATTTAAGACTCTATGTAAAAAAATGAAACTCTAAAATAATTTACAGTAAAGTTTTTTGTCATTTTATGTACAAAGAAATTTTCAAAGATATTATAAAACAGAAAATAAAATACTCACATGATTTTGAAAATTTATAGCTTATATATGTATATAGAGATTCCATGGTATAAGAGATTAAGCAGAGAGAAAGAGTTAAGAGTTCGTTTTGTTCTTACAGAAAAATGTGATTTCTAGATACTGATATAATTTCTCCATTATCTCCAAAAGAGAAGTGGCATCCTCTTCTAAAGAAACAGACATTATATAACAGTTTTACTTTGCCATGAAATCCTTCAATGATAAGTAATTTTTGCTCCTGAATGCTGCCCTTCCTAACAGAAACACAATAGAACACTAAATGAATTTATATTGAAATCCCTACTATCATCTCACGAATTGTTTGCTCTCAGGTTTATTAACAATTGTGTTCTCATTGTACAATACTCAAGGCACATCCACAATCTATTAAGAGATGTTCTATTGTAATTATATTGCAGTATTAATGCCAGGAACAGAAGCTTCAGAACACCTGCTGTATTACAGTTTCCACTTATATAACTTTCCAACTGAATTCAATATTATAATTAAAAGTGTTCAGTAATTGATAACATTATAAACATTTCTTATTAAAAATTGGAACAATGTCACTTATAATGTCATATTTACTAACCATACGAAAGAAAGAAAAAACCTGCATTTCCTTAAACGGGAGCTGACTCTCTGTAGAGATAACTGAACAATACTCAGTATTAGAAAGCTAGAGCTGTATTAATATGAGGAAGCATTTTTTTCTAAGATTGTTTTTAAGTTTACATTAGCAAAATATAGTTACAACATGAATGATAAAAAGAGAAAAACATACAAAGAAAATATATTTGATAAATATTCAAAATATAAGAAATACTAACTTGAAAATAAATGGTAAAATATAATGGGTACTTAAGAAAAATAACACCTTACTAGTAAATACCATAAATGCAATGGCACTGATGGATAACTTTATATGGCTTAGATAGAAACATATATATTATTTCACATAGTAAATTACGTTTCTTTCCTCTGTTATGGGATTGAATATGACATTATGAATCTCTCTTCTTCAAAATATGCTACATTTTTTCAAATAAATCTGAGTGTTGCCATCAGACCTGCTCTTAGGCATAAGCAAAAGAGGCTTCTGCCCTTGGCCTTTATACTGTAGCACCCACATATCACAAAAAAATAAAGAAACAAATACCTTTAGAAAAAAATATATAGACATCTCTACACTTGAGATTCTGCCACCAGCACTGTTAGATAACACCGGGGCCTCTTGATATGCTCTCTTATTCTTGAGACTGTTCAGGCCTCAAATTATTTCTCCACATTTTGAGCCATGTGTCATCTTAACAAAGGTGACTGCATATGAATGCCATGGAGATTGTGGGTCATACATTGCTGATATCAGAAATAAATAATGCTTTGGTTAGGTCAATACTTTTATTCCATTGGACTAGAGTTAGTAATCATTACATATTTTGATTAACAGGTACTGTTAAATCACTCTGTGCATTCAATTCCCCAGACACCCACAAAACCCACGATGGGAAGTTCTGTGAATATATCTGTCCAATAGAAAGCAGAATAAATTCACATCTCATATTTTAGTCTGAATTCATATTCCTTTTAGTATTCATCCATTGCACATTTTTACCACCAAGTGAATTAAAGGGCCCAGATGCTACACATACCACCCCAAATAATTCTTTGTTATTTAAAATAGAACAGGACAGCCATTTTGTAAAGTTTAGAAAATAAGCTTGGACCAACAGAGTGGATATAACAAGGTGTGGGTTAGACAATGTCCTGCCAAATACAACACACAAAGTCCACGTTGGCCTTAAACACATGAAATAAATATTCTTTACTTCTTATTGGCACAATGTTTATTCCACTTAGGAAAAACTAAGTGGTCCTGTGATATCCCCAACTCTAGTTAAGAAATAAAAAGAGCTACATTTTTGATTAATACAAAGGTTGCAATCTTTTTTGTTGTGGTGGTGGTGGTTGTTGTTTTCTTTATTAAATCATAACTGTGTACACTGATGCATTTATGGGGTACAGTGTACTGATTTGATGTACAATCTGATGCTCTCGGTGGCCCTTCCAGCCTCATTCTGTAAGATTCTCCCAGCAGAAGACATGAGGCACTGGAACCAGCTCTTCCATTCCACGCGTGTTCCCAGTTGTTTCAGTCTGCCAAAATCGGAAGGTAATAATTGGGGTAGGAGACAGACAGCCAGGCACAGAGAATTCATAACAGGTTCACTGTGCCAAGATGCAAAATGTACTGAAATGCCTCAGACACTTCCCAAAGCAGCTTTGGAAAACACTATCCACTTGCCCGCATCTGGGAACCACAACTGCTTCTTATAGAGCATTCTGTGGCTGAAGCTGGCAGTGGTAAGTTTCCACACAGCAAACCGAGTAAATAAATGCAGTGTTTGCTTTTTTAAGTGTTAACTAACATTACTGACTCTCAACTGCTGGTAGAAATACCCAGTTGTCAAGATTTCCCTAGGAAAACTGTCAGTCTACCTCAAGAAACAGATGATATTAATCTATTTAAAATTACTAATTAACATACCAAAAGCATTAGAGAAAGCATAAAAGACAGAAAGGGAGAGGTCTTTTCTGATAAGTAAAATGTCGTTATGTGTTATGGCTCTTCTCTCCAGTCATTACCATATGTATTCACAGATGTCTGGAGATGGAAAGAATCTTAGTCACCATTGGGCCTGCTCTGGCCCTTTTCTAAACAGGAAAAGCAAGTCTGGAGAGGTAAAATAACTTAACTCAAATTCACTCTACTCATGGTAAATCCAGAGTTAGGACTTAGGTCTCTTGATTCTCACGTTGCTAAATCAGCATCAGGGCGTAACCAAACAGTGTTTAAACCACACACCCTGCCCTCAGTTCAACTAACATCCTGTGCCCACCACAATCCCTTTGCACTGAATAGCTGAAGGTCACTTGAAATTTCTCATTTTCATCCATGACCCAACAATTCCCTTTTAATATAAACTCCAGGCCCCCATTTCTCTTTTCTGAGTAGCTCTTCAAGTCTTCTGATATGAAATCTCTAACTTTCCTTAAACTCATTTCAGCAGGATCTGGCACATCCTTTTTGATCCTGAAGTTGTCAGCAACTCAAGCATCTGGGGACCTTCTGAGAGGCAGCCAGGAATTCTCAAGACCTCTCAGAATGGTGTCTCCTTCAGGGTGAATAATGAATATCTTCCAGTCTTTCTGAGCAATTTTCCCAATATTTTAATTCCTCCTACTATAACAGATCTTCCCAATAATTTCTCTGCAGTTCTATTTTATATTCAATTTTACCATTATTGCTTCAATCCCATTATTTTGCCTTGCACAAATGCTTTGCTTCTTCCTCTTATCAAAATCTTAAGGTCTTTGTTCCTTTGAGATTCCTACTAGGTTAATATGATGATCTCCACCTTTTCTCCAACTTGGAAATTCCTGCCCAACTGGTCCTAGTTGGAGTTTTTAGCCTGAAACTTGCAGAAATCTAACAACTGCTAGAAATTTTATGCAACAATTTTGTGTATGTGCATATTTGTTTTGGTTAAGGGATTGATTACAATTTTAATCAAATACTCAAGAGTGACATCTATCAAATGGTTAAGATTGATCACCCTGTAAATTCAGACCCACACAGCTCGCTGACTCCGTGCCTTTATGGCTATTTCTTTTGCCTCTGTAACTCCAGTTGTCTCTCCTTCCACTTGTCATGGCGGTCCCTTCCCTTCCCTGACGACTTCCCTGAAGTGCTCCTCAGCCTGTGGCATGGAATGCATACAGCTCTCATTTTTCTGTAGCATCTAAAAGAATTATTGATAATTCAGCCTGAAACTCTTTTACTATATTTTGATAACATAATATAGGATGATTATGATTATAAATGGGACTATCTCTACATTACAATAAATTTGGTTGATTAGTAAAATCAGGTGATGGATCACTAAGTGAACATGTTCTGGGAGAAGGCACTGTCTTGACTGTTATGCATTACACAAATAGCCAACATAATATTGCTAAAATTAGAGACGAGAAACAGCTCTCAACATTCAGCAGTGGATAACCACAATGTTCAATTCACAAATTTAAGATTAAATGGTGGGATGGAGGCTGGCACACTCAAGGCTGCCATTGTAGGGGTACACTGCCAAATCTAAGCAGTGAAATAAACATTTTGCCTTCTGATTAAGTATTCCCCAAGTGTACGCTGTTCTTAGGAAATGGAATGCTGGCTACATTTTATACAGTTCTAATTAACTTTCAAAGCAACTTTCAGAAAGTAACAAACAAGAGAGAATCTATATAAGATGGAAATCTGCTTATTTATCACTTTGGTGAAAGTAAAAACAGCTAATATATTTCCCCAGTAGAAATTATTATCAGCACTGTATCATTATAATATCATATGACACCCCTGCCAAATGGCTTCTTTTTATTTACTTTATAGCGAAAACAAGAAAATCATGAATAACTTGTTAATATATCCATGACTGATTAGCTGTCTGGTATTCAAGAAACTAGTTATGAATACCAGCCTCTGCTGGAATAAAATCTTTGTTTCAAATTTATTTCTTTAATATAAAGTCATACAATAAGTTATACATCTTACACAGGCAAATGTCAGAAAACAAAGGTGTTTCAACACATTGTTGTCTCTAGAACAATGATTTGAACAAACATGCTGCATTATGAATACTTCTATTAGGTAAGAATCCAAACTCTGAATGTTTGCAACTCCTCTCATGAGGTTCAGGGTCACCTTACATCAATGGACTATAATTGATGTCTGGGCCATTCTAGTTCTCCATGACGCTACATGAGAATAGCAGCTATAATGACTTTTTACTTCATGGTGCCAATATACCAGACATTGGACATTGCTTTTAGAAGCAAGATTGGCATCTCTGGAAGGTTTGAAGAACGCCATGGTATTATTTTATGATATTTAAAACATAAACCATAACTTTGATGTTTTTATCTGATTCTCTCTACTCAATAAAATAAATATGAAGTTGATTTACAAAAGACAAAAAGTTTTTTAATTAACTTCACAATTTCTTTAAATAATAAGTGGATTTGAAGGTTGGCTAAATTTAAAAGTCTTATTTTGCATCAGTTCAATGGCCAGCATTTCACAGTAAGCATAGAAAAAAGGTCTATTTTGCTACTAAGACAGTGTCCATCCTGAGGTATTGAATTACCATGCAATAATGAATATTTCCAAGACTTGCAGCTTTCCCGAACATCTGCTTTTCACAACGGCATTTTAAGGGGAAAAATCTAAGAGAGAGAAAAACATACAAAATCCCCAGGATAGGAAAAATTTTTTTTCTCATCTCTTCCATAAACCAGCCCCAGATTCCAAATGGAAACCACGGGTCACGTGAAAACATTTTAAGTGTCGCTTTGCACCAAGTCTCTTTTTTGAAGCATAACTCAGGGGCAAAGGTGAGCGTGATTTTTATCATACTGCAACCATCAGTGTTTCCAAAGCAGAACAGAAAGAGGCCACAGGACTCAAACAAAACACTCCTTCTCTTCAAGGACCAAGCAGATCTGCTTTGAGTCTCATGGGCACCCACTGCTGTCAGTCTTCTGCTCTTTAAGGTGGAACAGGAGGTAGAGTCACCCAGACAAAAAGTGTATAGACAAGACACCAGTTGTCAATGGAGTGAGAGATTCCTTGGAGGAAACAAAAACGCCTCAACTCAGAGTCAAGAAGCCCACCTTTCCCTTTCCACAGATTATGAAAATACTTTCCTGAAAAGTAGGGAACACTGCTCACTCCATGTTTGAGTGATGAAATAAAAACTCATCCAGTGATTCTTGCGGACATCAGCTGGTCTCACAATGCTCCCTCATGAGGCATTAACAAGACCCCTCCCCAAGTTACCAGGTAGATCTTACTGAAAATATTTTTCTCCTGGATTCAAATGTTTGGAGTAATCAATTCTAAAAAGCCTATCCTGTTGCATATGTCCTACAGATTTCATTGAGCAGAACAACTTTATTTTTAATGATTCGAGACAGATACATCCATCAATATAATAAAACCAGAGTAACATTCTATCATATGTTCACTTCACATTCTGTTAGGAGTGCAATTATATTCAACATTTACACTCTAATGGCTATAAAGTTACATATACAGTTATAGGATAAAGACCCAAAGCCAAAAGAATAAAGAACATGGAATTACAGAATTTTTAAACTAAAAATAGTTTGATTCTCTTCAAGTTTAAATCCTGTATTTTACATAAGACAAAAGGTGTTTGCTAAACGTCTCATGGCTTCCTCCTCTATCATCAATTTCCTGTTTTCCACTGGGCATCAGTGAATACACAAACATGTTCTAGGGTCTTCCTATTACATGAAAAAAATAATATCCCTGCCAGGTGTAGTGGCTCACGCCTTTAATCCTAGTACATGGGAGGTGGAGGCTGAGCTCATAGGTTCGAGACCAGCCTGAGCTGGAGTGAGACCTCGTCTCTAAGAATATCCAGGCATTGTGGCAGGTGCCTGTAGTCACAGCTACTTGGAAAACTGAGGCAAGAGAATCACTTAAGCCCAGGAGTTTGATGTTGCTGTGAGTGATGACTCCATGGCACTCTATCCAGGATGACAGTGAGATTCTGTCTCAAAAAAGAAAAAAATAATGATAATAATAATATCCCTAATCCCTGTATTTCTCCTTAAGCCCCACTATGTCCACCTGCTACCTTCACAGCAAAACCCATAGAGAGAGCATTTTACAGAAGTTGTCATTACTTTCTTATCCCAACTTCTCCTCTGTGCAGCTATTTCCTACCTCACTGTGGAGACTGCTCCTGTAATACACCCAAATGTCTTCACATTGCAACCAGCTAGTTTTGATACTTTATGATCTGTCAGAACTGCAAGAGCAAAATGAGTACTCATTAAGAATCATTTTGTAATAGCTTTTTCATTAATGTACTTAGCCTGTTACTTAGATGACAAAAATAACTGAAAAAAATTATAAAGTGTTCACTATATGTTGAACACTGTGAAACTTCAAAAGAACACTAAAAAGAAACAAATCCCCAAATAAGTTTTCTTAAAACTACAGATGCTGGCGTGGATGTGGAGAGAAGGGAACACTTTTACACTGCTGGTGGGACTGCAAACTGATACAACCTTTTTGGAAGAAAGTATGGAGAACTCTCAAAGAACTCAAGCTAGACCTCCCATTTGATCCTGCAATCCCATTACTAGGCATCTACCCAGAAGG
>CAUYON010061262.1:0-20905 GCA_963573935.1 Arctocebus calabarensis
GGAAGGAGTGAGGGGGGTGGGGTCTTGGGGTCTTGGTGTGTCCCACACCTTTTGGGGGCAAAACACGATTGTAAGAGGGTCTTTTCCTAACAAATGCAACCAGTGTAACATGGTTTCTTGTACCCTCAATGAATCCCCAACAATAAAAAAAAAAAAAAAGGTATAAGCTTCATCAAATTGTTTTGTGTTGGTTTATTTGTGTTCTAAGATAGTTTTGATGGTAGAAAAATATTGCACTTTCTAATCCTGGGTTTGAATTTAGGTCAGCTATTAATGGTATGAACTCAGCCACTTTAATTAGTATAATTTAAGGTCTTTGCCTAAAACAACGGTGGAAATTTCAGTGGAGCTGACAAAAATTACACTGCTTGTTGTCGAAGCATAAGAAATAATGCATGAAATATTCTTGTAACATGTTGTCTGGGTGCCAGATGATTGCTTAGTAAATGGCAGATGTTATATTTGTAAAATAATTCAGCTGCACATTTTAATATTTTTCACTGCCTGGAAAGATGACTGGGCTTAAAAGAATATCGGGAAAGGGGAGAGGGCGGGGAGGGGGGAAGATGGAGGGAGGGAGGGTGATTAAAGGGATCACACCTACGGTGAATCTTACAAGGGTACATGTGAAATTTACTAAATGTAGAATACAAATGTCTTAACACAATAACTAAGAAAATGCTGTGAAGAGTATGTTAACCAGTTTGATGAAAATATTTCAGATTGTATATAAAACTAGTACATTGTACCCCATGATTGCATTACTGTACACAGCTATCATTTAATAAAAAAAAAAAAAAAAAAGAAAGGATAACCTCTATAGTCTACATATGTGAAGACTGTAACACTGGCCATGTAACTTGGAAACTTTGAACTCTCAAGGACTATCACATCTCAATACAGTATAAGAAGAATATCTTGAATTCCTAATCTTGCTCATTTAGTCAACATCACAATCTAATTCCTGAAATGTAGTGCTAATACTTAAACAAAAAAAATATTTTGCAGCCTTAAAATTTTCTGTTTTGCATTTAATTGTTTGAATTGATGTTTAGAAAGTAGGCAGCATACAAAGCTGTTTTTTACCAATTGCTTATTTTTTTTTATTAAATCATAGCTGTGTACATGAATGCAATTATGGAGTACAATGTGCTGGTTTTATATACAATTTGAAATATTTCCGTCAAGGTGGTTAACATAGTCTTCACCGCATTTTCTTAGTTATTGTGTTAAGACATCTATATTCTACACTTAGTAGATTTAACTTGTATCACTTGCTTATTTTATTTGCTATTTACTTCCAGAATGTGATTACATTTCAAAGTAGACATTTCAGAAACCAGTAGAAATAGAAATGGGTCTTTTATTAATAACATTCTGTTCATTTGATAAATACTTTTGATTTCCATATATTATTTTTCTGCTCTGAAAATCCAAACTCATAGGAAAAAAAATATTATCACTGGGTGTCTATAACACATTATAGTGTAATTTATATTTCCAAATAACTAAAAGAGAAAACTTTGGATGTTGTCACCACATAGAAATGATAAATGTTTAAGGTGATAAATATGACAATTACCTTGATTCCACAACTGCATTATCTAAACATGTTTGAAACATCACATTGTACCCCCTAAACATCTGTAGTCATTTCATGTCTATTATAAATTCAAAAATTAAATTTAAAAAATACATTTTTCCTGAAGAACTTTACTTCAATAAATTGTGTGCACAGGAATAAAAAACAGAAATTTTAGATTTCACATAGTGCTATGGCTTTAAATGTTACAATATTTAGGAAGCTCTGTTCAATTAAACAATACATTTTAATTAAACAAAAATATTCTATGTCAAAAATGTTTTCATATAATGTTTATTTATTAAATATTTTGCTGCTATATCCTGCATGCTTTAACATAGGTACATGCAATAGACATGTGTGGGTAAAGTAAAACATGAACTCAACTAAAAGCATAATATTCGTCTCAATCTAAGATCAACATAGGAAAGAATATGTTTGACTACATAAGAAGAATTAAGTAACAAATTTGCAATTAAAATTAAGTTGTGAGATCTCAGTTTGGTGAATCAAAGAGTAAAACATAAATAGGTATATATCTCAATATATTTTATGTATCATTCTAGTGAGTACCCCCAAAATGTTAACCCTGCTAATAGGATGTCAAGTCTTTAAATTAAAGTGTTTGTTATATGGTATATTCTTAGGGGAAAAAAGGTATAATAATATGTAGATGGCAACCTTCATGCAAAAGTAATATTATCTAAGTAAGGATGAAGGTCTACTCAAGCATATTGTCCACCATTGCATAACCTGAAATCCCACCTATGAATAACAATTTGACAGTTTATATGTTAGGGGAAAAATCACTTTAAATCATTTCCTAATGAGATGGTTTCCAAATATGATATAGGAATGGGGGAGAGTATAACTAACTTTGACTGCTACAATAATATTGAAGGGAACTGGATTTTGCTCAGGAAGAAGAAGATCTCCTATAGATAGGGAAGCTTGCCAATGACGAGAAAGGCTAGGGGATTTTGGTGCCATAAAGGTGGCATCTGATAAATAAATGAATGGGAGCATGAAGTAATTACTGAAGGTAATACCTTTTTCCTCACACATTTTTTTCTTTCTCCTTGGATTTAGTGCAGAATCTGCAGTCCTATGTTTTATGATACTTTTTTTATTACATAGTCTTAGAGGCATCATTTTTGATCAAATGCCTTTGATCTCTTAGAGATATGTGCTGTATCTTCATCTGAGAAAACTTGTTTTCTTATTCCTTGCAATTTTTTTTCTTAAAGCCACACTAAAGAGTAAAAACATACGTAATTCTGAAATACCACAAGGTTATCTGAATCTAATCAGCAAAGATTTGACAATTTCACCAACTATCACAGCACTTGATTTAAACAACTGAGGCCACAAACCTTAATATAAGATTAGGCTCCCCAAACAGCAAAATCCTTTAGAGCAATGGTCTGTCCCATGTTATACCTTCAGCATGAAGCAAATGCTTGATTCAATGAGTGTTACATGTGAAATGAATATTGCATGTGAAAAGACTAAAAACAAGAAAAGAAAAAATTCTACCTTGTTGCCATGACAACAAATTAAAATAATTTACAGTGATAAATTCATTTCTCTTTGGTTAAACTTCATTGAAAACAGTTTCCAGGAGTGGTATGTTGTACCCATTTGACCGTAAATTACTTAGCTTTGAAATACTAAAGTGGTTGCCTTAAAAAGAACATTTCCTGTTTTTCTTCAGCGTGTGTGTAAATATATATATATATATTTGCTTTTTCTATGTTTTCTATTATTGACATCTAATGAATTTCTTGAGTGGAATGTGTTGAGATAATAAATGATAAAAATAAGTTAGGTGAAAGAATGACATAATATTAACAGGTAATTTTAACTATATGCTTGCAAACAGTTTCTTCTAATTTAATGCTTTATTTATTATTTTCTTCCTTTATCTTGTAAATGTAAAATAAAAAGATGGTAGAAGATTCAGTGATCAGTTTCTCTAGCTTGAAGAATGTATGAAACCCTTTCCATGTTAAGGAATGAATTTGAACTGAATTCTGCTATCAATTTAAATCATATCATTAATTAAATACTGAAAAACCTAACCCTTGGGTAAATGTCAAGTTATTCTTGACATTTATAACTATAAAAACAAAGTACAAATTGCAATTTTGCAATTAATTTGCAAATTAAGTACAATAAAACTATAAACCCATAAATTAAAATGCACAACATAAAATTGAGGTAATAGAACATGTTGTATTCCTAACAGCAAATTTTTAAATTTAATTTAAATATGATATGATTACTATAGCAAATTATCTATTGCATTTCCCATGCCTGGTAGATCTTAAGCCATGCAACGTGGCTTTTCTTTTTTGTTCATATCAATGTACTGAAAACACTTGCTTCCCTAGCATCCTATACATAATTTCAACGACACTTGGGACAAATACATTGTATATATATCTTTTCTATATTATCTTTTTCTTGACTTGCCATTGTTAAAGTATAACTTGAAATCAGTAAAATCATAACTGCAAGGCAAACGTGGCACTGAATAACAGGCCTGTATGTGATCATACAAATGATAAATAAGGCTGCATAGTATTCCATGGTATACAACTAGGTCTATGTTGAATAGAAGTGGTGGCCATGAGCATACTTATCTTGTTCCAGATCTAAGTGGCAACTATTTCAACTTTTCCCCACTCAGTGTGATTTTGCCTGTGGGTTATCATATATGGCTTTTATAAATTTGAGATGTTTACCATCTATGCCTATTTTGCTAAGGGTAATAAGTTGTGTTGAATTCTTTGTCTACATCTATTGACACGATCATATGATCTTTGTTTTTTCTTCTTTTATTTAGTTAATCCCACTTAGTGATTTTCATATGTTGAACCTTCCTTGCATCCATGAATGAAGCCCACTTGGTCATGGCGGATTATTTTTTTGAGGTGCTATTGAATTCGGTTTTTTAGAATTTTATTGAGGATTAAATCTATAATATATTTTTTATATAAATCTATAATATATTTTTTATATATATAATATATATTGGTGCTATAAATGGTCTGTAGTTTTCACTTTTTGTTGTGTCCTTTCCTGGTTTTGGGTGATGCCAGGTGATACAAGCTTCATAGAAAGAGTTCGAGAAGATTCCTTCCTTCTCAATGTTCTGAAATGATTTTGGTAGTATGGGTACAAATTCCTCTTTGTAGGTCTGAAAAAATTCAGCTGCAAAACGATATGGTCTAGGGCTTTTTTGCTGTTGTGGGAAAATTTTTTATTTCTACTTCAATTGCATTGCTCATTATTGGTTGGTTTATGACTTCTATTTCATCCCGATTAAGCCTTGGAAGAGTGTGTGTTTCCAGGAATTTGTTTGTCCATTTCCTCAAAATTGTTGAGTTTATGTGCATAGAGATAGAGTATTCACAGATGATATTTTGTATTAGGTACCCATTGTGATATCTCCTTTTTCTTATTTCGGTCCTTCCTTTTCTATTATTAATTAATCTAGTGAGACACCTATTAATTATGTTTAACTGTTTGCTTCATTAATCTTCTAACTTATTTTCTTGTTTCCAGTTTCATTTAGTCCTGCTCTGATAATTGTTATTTCTTTTCTGCTGGGATTAGGTTTGGTTTGCTCTTCCTTTTCTTGTTCATTGAGATGATCCCTTAGACTGTTGATTGCTGATCTGTCTTCTTGGTGTAGGCATTTAGGGTTATGAATTTTCCCCTTCGGACTGCTTTTGCTGAGTCCTATAGATTTTGATAACTTGTGTACCCTTTGTCATTTAGTTCAAGGAATCTTTTGATTTCCGTCTTAATTTCCTCATTGACCCAATAATTGTCCTGTAGTAGGTATTCCCTCAAATAGATTTTACAATCCTGTGTGTTTTCTTCTTCACTCTCAGCTGTGCCTACGATTCTTATATTTAACCTCATTACAAAACTCCGTGTTACTTATAGATTTTGATCATTCCTATTATCTCTGTTCTTTCTCTCTCACTGGTTTAGTTCAAAGATGTTTCTCTTTCTTCTGCCCAGTCTAGTCTATTCTTAAAACTTTCCATGATGTTTTATATTTCTTTAAATGAAGTTTTCATTTCTAGAAGTTCTGGGTTTTTCCCAATAATTCAATTTCTGTAGTAAATTTTTCATTCATTTCCTGAATTCTTTTTGAGGTTTCTTTCCATTAATTTCCATCTTCTCTTAGCCTTTGTTGACTTCCTTATAATCCATATTTGGAATTCTTTGTCATTTCAATATTTTAGTTTTGGTTGGTATCCTATTATTTCCTTTGGCAGTGTCCTTTTAATCTGATTTTATATACTTCTAGAGTTCTTTCACTAATTCCTTCTCATCTAACCACTCAATTGAGTCCTGGGGGTACTGGACCTGGTTTGTAGACCTGTCTCCAGTCCCCTATGATCAATCCATGACCCAGGCTACCTAAGAGGTGTTCAGGCAGGTTTGATGGCCCTTTTGGGTTGCTTCTAACCTGCTGTCTTCACCAGTTCCCATCAGCGTGAATTGTGTTGGGTCCCCCAGCTTAATCTCCAAGATGGTGGGTGGTATGTGTGAGTACAAATCAGCCCTATTTGATTGACTTGGTAGATGCTATGATGAGATATAGAGTTGTTTTCCATGTGATTGGTTGATATTAGTGTGGCAGAGCCAGCTGCCTACATGCTCTTTAGTGCCTGTGGTAGTCTCTTGTTGCCCAGGTGGAGTACATGAGCTCCCCAAGCCTTAGGAGAGACTCTGTAGCCCTCAGGGGGTTACTCCAAAGGGGTTGCTTGGTTTCCACCACCAGTGAGGTTGAGGGGGGGATGAACAAGGCAGATCATGCTCACATTGTGGGAGCCTGAAAGGTTTTGCAAAGCCTTGGCAGGGTTCAGAATTTGCCGCTCTGGCACCAGGGGAGATGCTGGCAGGAGGGTCAGCACTGGTTCTCCAACCAGCTGAGGGGCCTACACCTGATGGCTAGGCTCTGAGCTGGGATCTTTCCCCCCTTATCCAGCAGTGCAGTTTTTCTGTGGTGAGGAGCTGGCATGTTCCCAAATTTCTACGCCTTGAACCATCACAGCACACTCCCTTCAGTTCAGTCCATGTGGACTCCCTCACCACTGGGGTCCAGCTCACGAACTTTCCCCAGGTGTGTGTCTGACCAAGTGTGTCCATGAAGTGCCAGCGGCAGGGAGTTCCCGGAATGTGCACCCCTGTTCCAAGGCAAGTTTGAAGAGAGCAGTGTGCGCCCCACTCTCTTTAAGAATCTCAACCTTGATCACTTGCCCTCTGGAGAGAAGCAGCACTCGGGAACCGCTCGGCTCAATCTGTGCAATGCGGTGCAGGGGCTGCCGGACCCAGTCGGTCCACACACCTGCGTGTGAGAAGGGTGGTCACCATCCAACTAGGAGCCAACTATTTCTCTCCCACCAATCTTTATCCAATATGGGGGTTCTCCTGAGGGGGTGGTGCACTCTCAGATCCCCATTCCTTAGTACCCCGCCACACTCTCCTCTCAGATATGTCTCAGACAGTCCTCCTTTGTCCCCTGCACCCCTCTTGAGTCTGGGGGACACTGGAACTGGCATGCTTATTGAAGCCACCAGCGTGCAATCCCACAAAATGCCAGGGGGCAGGAGGTTCCCATATGGTGCACCCCTATTGTACCTCCTCAAAGGAAAAGGCATGGGACCCTCTCTCTGTGGGGACCTCAGCCTGGGGTGGCGCCCACCAGTTAGAAGGGACCAGTCATGAACTTCTCTTCTCGAAACTACTCCCAAGACTGTAGTGGGTGGGGGAGGGGCCTCAGCTCTGGGTCAGTCTGAGCCCAACTGCTTTCTCAGTTGTACGGGGGGGAGCAGGCAGGGGAGGAAGCATCTGGATGGAAGAAAGCCAAAGCCGGCACTCTGGCCTTGGTGGCACACTCCCCTGGGGAGCTCCTCACAAACTGCCCAAACTCTGGGAACACTCTAATTTGCCTACTATTTACTGCCATGCCTGGGCTCGCGGAGTGTGACGTTCCCAGTGAAATCCACCCTCCCTGCATCCACTTGCCGCCCCTGCCTGGGGCAGCTCAGCACTGCCGTGCATTCTCCAGGGCACGTCACCAGACTTGGTGGCCCGCTGCTTGATGAAGACACTTTGGAGGCAGAGAATCCCTCTTCACCATTTCCCAGGGCTCCCAGCCTCTCTGGATTTGGTCCTTACTGATATCTTTTCCTTTTCTTCTTCCTTCCAGCTTCACAGATTTCTCAGTGGGGTCCCCAGCCGTCTCTGTCATCTCCTTCTGTGAGCCCCACCTGAGCCTGACTCTCCTCTTCCCTGTCTGACATCCCACCTGGGCCGTCTGGCAGGCGATGTCTCCAGACAGCCATCTTTTTCTAGCTCTTCCTTACCCTACTCTTGTTGAGTATTACAACCCAACTCCATCTTGCTAAGGGCTTTCAACACTCCCCTTTAAGACAGGAAGTTCAGCTGAAACAGTTCAGTAATAACTGCAAAGCCCCTGATACTCCTTTTAAGGACTCCCCTTACCAGGTGTTAGCTTTTGTCAAATTCGGCTTGCATAAGGGTCCCTCCTCCTACTGAAAGTCCCTTATAAAAAGGTTTCCACCTCTGCTTCTAGGGATCGAGAGACTGAGAGGCAAGCCCACTCTCAGCCTCAACGATCAATAAAGGACCCTTGCTTAATTTGGACTCAGTGCCTGGTGTTTCTCTATTCCACTCCCCTTGTTTAATTTGGACTCAGGGGCTGGTGTTTATTCCACTCGCTTCAGGTACAACGTGAGGACGCAGTCACCTGGGATCAGCACCTGCTCTAATCGCATCCTCTTAACTCATTTCATCTGTAAAGACCCTATTTCCAACTAAGGTCACATTTACAGGTACTGGGGTTAAGGCTACATACATTTCTGAGGGATTCAATTCAACCGTGACATTCAGAGAAAGACAACAGAACAAAGTGTGAGGGGAGAACTCATTCTGAGGCCAGGCCACTAGGGGTCAAAGCCTGGTGCGGCCTCTCCCAGATACACTGCCTTTGGCAAATGGTTGATCTCTCCATTCATGCCACAGATTTCTCATAATGGTACCAGATCATGGAAAGGCGTTGGATGAATTTATGAGTTCATGGAAGTAAGGGGCTTACAAAATGCCAGCTACAAGTACTGCACTATATACAAAAAAAGCACTCCTACCCTGATGTTCCCAGTGAAATACACCCTCCTTGTGTCCACTTTCAGCCCCTCCCTGGGGCAGCTCAGCACTGCTGTGCATTCTCCAGGGCACATGTGTGCAGGGGCCATGGGCATCGGTGATGCACATTGTGAGTGAACACAGTGGAAAGAAAGGTTATGGCAATAGGCTATGGAAAACAAAACGAGGGACATGTTGTGCCTCATCTGGAGCCCAAAGCGAACTGTGCTCTGGTTCCTCAGCAAAAGCACCCTGGACCTTGCAGATATAGTCAACTGATGGGCTCCACACTGGGGTTCCAGATGATTGTAGCCCCTGGTGTTGTCCGCAGAGCTGTGCAGCCCAGGAGCAGTGCTGTGAGATTGGGGACGCATCTGGCTGGAAGCCAGGCCAATGTGTGAGATCCCACGAGGCAGAGACCAGGTCAGCAGCTTCTTGTGTGACCTGCTTTCATTTGGAGGTGGTCTTAGCAGTCTTCACCTTACAGACACCTGCGCTGAGTCACCTTTTTACTCCAAAATCTGAGTGAACATTTGGAGAAACACAAGGCTGGTGCACCTGGGCAGTGGCTCCTCCTAGCCCCTCCTCGCCCCACGCAGCTGCAGGTTTTTAGTAGAGGCCCATCCCCCCCATCCCCCCAGGATCTCCCTTCTGCTTTCCTGGCACTCTGCTTCTGCATGACAGCAGGGACCACATGGCTGCCTGCCTGTGCCTCTGTCCAGCTGGCATCATGCTGCACAGGCTGCAGGGGACAATAGAGCCCCCAGAATGATCAACTGCAGAGAGGCCTTGGCCAGCCAAGCCCCTGGCGAATACAGCATGCTGGGGACCAGCTGGGGTGGGATAGTCGCCAAGATAGGGACACAGGGCTGTCCCTGAGCCTTCCTGGCATCTCCAGGAAGAGCAAACCTTGTTCCCTGCTCCCACGGGGCAAGGCAGGGGCTCCCTCTGCAAAGGCCATGCTCAGAACATGGGACTACTATGGACTCATCCCTCTGGTCAGTAGACCAGGAGCATTCTTAAGAAGCAGGAACCCACCTAAGTAGAGGGGGCGAGTGGAGTAGGAAGCTCTCAATGCAAGAAGAAGCCTCAAGATTCCAGAACGGAGTGCAGGGGCCTTGAGAGGGGTGAGCACGACCTGAACGGCTGGCCAAGCCCTCTCTGGAGGCTCATCTGCTGAGGTTCTCCTGTCCCTAGGAGACAGAGAGGGTCTGAAGGGAAGGCCCCTGAGCTAGGCACAAACACACACAGAAACCTTCCAGGTCAGTGTGGGGCCAAGTTCAGGCTGGCACAGATAGACAGACGGAAGGCACATCCCAGGGGTGTGTAGGGTGGGCCTTGTGTGATGGGAAAGCCCATGCCAATTAAAGCAGGAATTATTCAAAAGCCCTTCTGCACCAAACTTTGATGTAAACCCTATAAGGGTGTGTGTGTGTGTGTCTGCTTATACATGTCAGGCACTAATGTGTTGGTAAACATTTAACAACTGGCCAGGTTAGGGGGAACTCTCCTTGTAGCAGCTGCTAATCGCCATGGTGTAAATGTAGCAGATGTCATGGCAGGATCTGGGAGAGGTGTCCTGGGACCAGCACACCAGCCCTAATACCTTTCTCTTTGTAAGTTTCAATTCTTTTTAAAGTTATATTCTTTTTTTTTTTTTGAGACAGAGTCTCAAGCTGTTGCCCTGGGTAGAATGCTGTGGCATCATGGCTCACAGCAACCTCCAGCTCCTGGGCTCAACCAATTCTCCTGCCTCCACCTCCCAAGTAGCTGGGACTACAGGCGCCCACCACAACACCTGGCCATTTTTTGGTTGCAGCCGTCATTGTTGTTTGGCAGGCCCAGGCTGGATTCAAACCCTCCAGTTCAGGTGTCCATGGCTAGCACCTTAGCCGCTTGAGCCACAAGCACCGAGCCTGAAGTTATATTCTTAAGTAAGACCTATTGTTTTTTTTCTTCAAGTGTGAGTCAGCTGTTTCTATGTTCTATTGTTTCTACATTCCCTGTTTCTCTTCAAGTGGAGTGCAAATTCAAAGATGCTTGGGAAGCAATCATAATGCTAAATATTCTGAAGCTTGCCATCATCTCCCTCCCTCTCCCAGACCAAAGTCAGCATCTTCCTCAGCTGCTCCCCTTTATTCAGCCCAAGAGATTCAACTTAGTTTTTAACTCAGGTTAAACAAGTAGATTGAATATCCTTACTCTCCTAAAATCTGGTTAAAATAGCAGTAAAGAGATAAAACGAAAAGGTATTGACATTCCAAGTTAGAGGGGACAGGAAGAAGAAAAGACCAGGAAGGGAAGTCACAAAAGTTTAGAGCCCCAGAAGCATCACCTGACACCCAGAGAGCCTAGCACATTCCAGTGTGGCCAGGACCCACACAGCTGAGAGAGCCCTGGACTGAGCCACACGGTCACTCAAGGTGGGGTGAAAGTAGACACGTTGGTAGAAATTTCTACAAGAGGCCAGTGGACTCCGACTATCCCCTCTCCTACCCCAGCAACAGGGGGAACTACCCTCCCCTCCCCATGAAAGGTTGTGAACAAAAGGACCCTAGGTCCAGGGCACCAGCCACTCTGAGCGGAGGTGCTCTACACAAGGTGGAAGAACTCTGAGGACGTCTGCAGAGCCAGGGGCCCTGTCCCTCTGTTCCTGGACTCAACAGGAACAGATGAAGGATCCTTCTGTGAATGATAGCTAGGTTCCTGCCCTGCCACCAAGCAACATAACAACCCCTCCTCCCAAACACACACACTCATGAATACAAACACTGACACAGATACACACTCAGGGACACACATGCATGCACACACTCAAACACGAACAGACACACACATACATGGACACATGCACACCCTGAACTGCTTTCCTGACAGTTCCCTGTGATCCAACATGTGAGGAACACCCATCATTAGAGGAAAGCTTCTAGAATGGAAGGGAACAGGCAGGAAGGCAGGAAGTCTTATGAGCACCCTACCACCTACCATGAAAAATGCCACTAAGTTAGTGACTTAAAACAACAGAAATGCGTTCTCTCACTGCTTTGAAGGCCAGAGCCCTGAATCAGGCTTTGGCTGCATCACACTCCCCCCTGGGATCCAGGGCAGAATCCGTCCTTGGTTCTTCCAGCTTCCAGGGGTTCCAGGAATTCCTTGCTAGTGGCTGTATAATTCTGACCTTTGCCTCTGTCGCCACATGGCTTTTTCCTCTTCCTTCTCTGTATGGTATGAGACGCTGTCATTGGAGTTAGGAGCCACCTGGGTAGTCCAGGATGAAGAGTTCCAGAGAGGGGTTCCACAGCAACGCGAATGTACTCAACCCTACCAGACTTTACACTCCCAGATTGGTAAATGTTAGGTAATGTGTATTAAATTAAAATTTTTAAAGGGTTAGGTGGGGATATTCAAAGAGAAAAATTAAACTTTGAATACTCAGAATGTAAGAGCTGAGATTGAAAATTCAGCAGAAACACTTTCTCAGTCTTTTTTTTTTTTCTGCAGTTTTTGGCCGAGGCTGGGTTTGAAACCAGACCTACTCCTCTGAGCCACAGGCGCCGCCCCTTTCTCCATCTTAAATCATTCGTTTTCATAGTTAGAAAAAGAACCCCAGTGCTTGTCTCCAGAAGCTGCTCTAGGCCATAGAACATCAAATATTAACATGCATCACCTTCAATTTTCTTCATTGGAAGCTTGGACTCATCAGAAAGTTGCCTCTTAATTTTAGTGTAGAAATTGTGGCCTCAGGATGCAGACAAAAGAGAATCACAGAACTTACTTAGGAATCGCATGGACTTCAAATCACTGTGTCTAGCAGGTTGACTTCTCTGAAAAGGGAATGCCCAGTAGGAAGGGAAGAGAGAGAGGACAGGCAGGGCCGGAGCCCTCATCCTGCTGCCCACACGTCCTCCACGCTTCTGCACGATTTGGAAGAGTTCCCTGGAAAGGCAAGTGGAAAAGGCAAGTGAAAAGAGAAAAGATAAGAATTGGAAGGCAGCAAAACTTTCCTTTGAGACTTAAAAAGGTCTCTTAGCTCTTTCTTCAAAATCCTGTTTTCTGGCTCAGCGCCTGTGGCTCAGCGGGCTAAGGCACCAGCCACGTACACCTGAGCTGGCGGGTTCAAATCCAGCCTGGACCCACCAAACAACAATGCCGGCTGCAACCAAAAAATGGCCGGGCGTTGTGGCAGGCGCCTGTAGTCCCAGCTACTTGGGAGGCGGAGGCAGGAGACTTGTTGGAGCCCAGGAATTGGAGATTGCTGTGAGCTGTGATGCCACAGCACTCTATCCAGGGTGACAGCTTGAGGCTCTGTCTCAAAAAAAAAAAAAAAATCCTGTTCTCTGTCCTTTACATGAGTCTAGGAAAATTACATGCCGACAGGAAACCACGTGTCCATGTCGGGCTCTGTCTACTGGGGGCGGAGTGCATATTAAACAGTGCTAACAACGGTGCCAGTCCCTATACAGTCGTTAGGGTGTGTGTTAGCCTGGGGGAAATAGTAGCCCGCCATTGATCGAACAAACATTTTAGATATGTTAGAGAAGAAAGCAATTTCCTAACAATTCTCAAAGCGAATTTAGAAGGTAGATATTAGTATTAGCTTTAGAAATCTGAAGCTAATCTGAATCCCCTCTTTATGGAGTGGAAAATGAAAATTGGACAGGGTAAGTAATTTGCTGTCTTCCCACTAGTTTTGTAAAAGACAGAAATGAGATTCCTTGCGTATTTTTCCGCACTCATTTTTTTTTCCCCTCTCACTTTCCCTCTTCCAAGTGTGCTTCTTCTGCAAAGTTGGGCTCTTTGAAGCTTATAAAGTGCAACCTGGCCCCAAGGCATCAAGATTCACCCTGGCAACAATGCTTTGCGTACAATTTTGTCACACTGGTGTGGAGAGCTTCAGACCCTTCGAGTAGGCAGCATCACAGCTCGGGATGGAAGAGAGATGGACAGGGAGGTGGGGAGAGGGACAGAGAGAAAAGTTGTTGATTTTGTTTTTTTTAACAAAAAGAAAGCAAAGATCCTCTCCATCTCAAACTTTCATGTGTCACCTCTATTTCTCGATATGTATTTTCTCCTCGTACAGGCTCCTGCCCTCCCTTCCTGGAACTGGAAGCCTCCCTGGCCGGGAAAGCTGCCTACAGTCAGCCAGCTGGAGCGGGCGGGTACTGCACATGTCCTGGCCCTCTGCCAGGCCTCGAAGCTCTGCGCAGGGACACAGGTGCCCGCGTCACCCTCTGCTGCGTTCTTTTCTCTTGTAGAGGCTGGGCTGGCTGCCCCGAGTCTGTTGACTTCCTCCTAAGGGCCAAGATTAGCCCAGGCTGTTGCCACAGCTTCCCTTTCCACTGACACCTCTGCTTTGTCCCTGGCTGCTGAGGAGAGCAGGAGGCCCTGCATTCGCTAGGTCCGTCCTACCCACCCGGATCCCAGCAAGGGCAGGGCCACGGGCCACGGAGACCTAGAGCTGGAATCAGAGCTGGCGGCACCCTGGGGAGCGCCCAGCCCAGTGTTCTGAGATGCACAGTAGGTAAAGCAGAAAGCTGGGGCCATCCAGCCGAAGCAGAGGGTTGGATCCTGCTGGGCTTGGGGCCTGCCCTTTGTAGGGGACCCCAGGTTCCCCCACAGAGTTTGAAACCAGAGTCCAAGCAAGCCTCCTATCCTTAAACGAGTCTAAGTGAGCAGGCGAGGCAGACCCAGGCCGACGCGGAGACGCACAAGCTTACCTCTCCACCAGTCCCTCACGCCCAGTTCCAGGCTGTTCTCGCCATCCTCCCTCATCCAGAAGGGGTTTAGCAAGGTCAGCTACTGCCCCTTCAGACCCCCTTTCTTCTTAATCCCATGGCCTCTGGCCATGCTGTGTATCAAAGCGTGTGAATTTACATTTAGATGGAGAACATGGTCGGTTTGCTAAGGTACATTTCAGTTAGCGACATTCCGGGATGGCAGTGCATTAGTTACAACCAATTAGGAGGAAATTATCGCCGCTAAGTGCCAGTATCTCCTGCACAGGGACAGAAGCCAACACCCAACATTCATAGTCTTACCTCATCAGGCTCAGCGGATGGTGAAGGGGTTTTAAATCCAATTCAACAAAATATTCAATGTAAAGACTGAAGCTTTAGGACTGTAAATTCCAGCTAGTGCACTGGAAAGATGTTTCTCCATCTCCCCACACATCAATCTACACATCTCTCCTCCTTTCCTGGCAGGAATGGAAATTGGAAAACCTCAGGTTTTGAAGACACACGGACTCACATCAGGCCCCAGGTCACTTATAAGACGTATGACCTCAAGACAGTTCTTCCTCTTACATATAAAATAGAGACAATAGTTGACGCCTTGTGGGGTCATGGGATTTAAAATGAGTAAAGCTTCTGGAGAGTTTGCTCAGGACGGTAACTGCTCAGTGAAGAGTAGGAATTGTTACTGTGTTAGCGGTGCCTGCATGTCAAGGGACTGCTTAATACACAGAGCCTCCAGAGCTGACCACTTCCTACAGCTGACCTAACTGTCAGATCCGACATGCGCCACAAGTACATACCAGTACAGCAGACCTTGTTCCTTATGAGGACCACCTCCGAATGCAGGCCAATTTGCTGCAGTGCCCTGAGCGGTCACTGACCGCTGTCCAGGTATTTAGTGCCATGGACACCCCCCCTATTTCATCGCATCTTCAGTAGCTTTTAAATGCAAAATGCAGCTCTCCCCGCCAAAACTACTGACTCCAGGGAGGTGAAGAGATGCTTCATGCTTATTCTAACACTAAAATAATTTCAGTGGGATTATGAAATAGAAGTAAAAAAATGAAATCACAAACTGGAGGAAAATTGGGATATAAAAAAATTTACCTTGGAGTTGAGAAATTTTCTAAGTAAGGCATAGAAGTCAGAAGCCATTAAGGAAAAAATTAAAAGATTTCAAACCTTAAACCATTTAACATTTCTCCAGAAAAAAAAAATAACATGAAGCCAGACTGGGGAAACAGGTACCTACAAATAGGGCATAAAATTGCTATGTAAATATATAAACAAGTCGTACAAGTATTCTTAGGACAGAGACCCAAGAGGATGACTGGCACAGTGCTAAAGGGACAGAAGAAGACAAAAGGCTTTGACACATAAATTGTCGTTCAGACTTGCTTATATTTTTAAAATATCATTTCAAAACACAATAGGATTGTTTGCTTATATGGCTCACAAAAAATAAAATGGAAGAGTGTTATACACTGTTGGTGTGATTCCTTTTTTGCATGCTAAAGTGATCAATTTTAAACAAATTAAAAATGAATAAAATGAATGCATTCTTTGCCTCAGCAGTTACTTTGTCGTGTATTTATTTTACAGGGGATGTGCAAACATGAGTATATATGCACACATATGCATAGACATACACACAGGTTGATGCTCATTTGCAGCATTGATTATTTTACAAATAAGTGGAAACAACGGTGGAGAAGCCATTAAACAGACTGGGATTTATCTACACAGTGAAACACTATAGGGGTGTAAAATAAGTGAACAGCTGTGTTCTCGTGTGGAAAACTTCTAAGGTATGTATTTTCCAAATATATTTTTAGATGTGCATTGTAAGCCACCATGTGCTTTGACAAAGACATAACACCAGAACGTGTACGCTTACACGGAGCACGGAGGTGTTCTGGAAGGGTGCACAAGAAACAGCCCTCGCCAGCCCTGGGAAAGGGGGCCCCACGTCTGCCGTGGGAGGGAGCCTTGCTTTCATTGTATACTTTCTATGCTCTCTTTTCATTTTTAGCCTATTTATTACTTCAAAAAAAACCCGAGCAAAACATTTTTAAAAGAATTAATAGATTTGAAACCAAGGCCAGTAGCAGGTTAAATTGCGGCAGACACAGTTCCTTGAAAACTGAGCAGAAGGCAGGCAGGTGCACCCAGAGGACTGGGGAAGGGTCCACGTCAGAAGCTCATTGGAGTAGGGGTCAGAGAGCAGGACGAGTGAGAGGGGAGACGCGGGACACGCCCCCACCAGTCGGAAGCAGCAGTCCCAGAGGGGAGTGAAGGGAAGACTTCCCAGTAGGGGATGCTGGCAGGGGGCTGTTCCTGGAAGGATTACTCTAGTTGTTGGTGCGTCAGGGCAACATTGAAAACAGAATGCAGTGAACATGGCAAAGGGAGGGAGTGTGACGACAAACTCCAGGGTCATTGCAAGGGAGGGCACTTCAGGGTAGCAGGGACTTGGATTCACTATGTAAATAAGGCATCCCAGACTCCACGAGTCCAAGAACGGAGGGGCCATCGTTTACTCCACTTACTCAGCTAGCTAATGACCCACCTGATCCCAGAACCCTCGGAGCAAAAACGACCCCACCGAGCATCTTGAGTCATAGCAAGGGCCCCAAGGCCAGCTCCCGGGACCTAGCCTCGATGTCGCTTTCTTAAGGGATTTCACCAGAATGAGCAGAAGAAGCTGCCCTGGCCTCAGGCTCCACCTGCCCGGGCAGCTGGCACCCCTGGTTCTAATCTACAAACAGCTTTCACCTGGGATTTGGGGATTGTTCTGGCAAGAAGGGGCCAGGAGGTCAAGTTGTCTCTTGCCAATGGCTGGGTGCAGCCAAGCTCTCCTCTAGAGAGCAGAATCTCCTGTTCCCAAAGAAGCCATAATTAATAGTCCGTCCAACCCTTGCCTTGTAGCCTGCCTGAACAATTCCCTATGGTTAACCAATTAACTTTATTGAAAATTTTGCCCTCATAAATAATGCTGAAATAAATATTTTTGGTTTATTAACTTTTATTGTGGTTCTAACTACTGTGTCTTTGGGGAGATTTCTTACAATTAAAATTTTGGTGTCAAAAGGTAAACACATTTTAAAACTTCTTCAAGCATTTTCCCAGCGGCCTTTCATTAGGCTTTGGGTCTTTTTACATTCCCGAGGCATAGCCCCCAAGGCAGGGGTTGCTGTCTTGTGTTCTCTTGTACGCAAGCAAACATTCTGTTTTCTGTGAGTATTTGTTGATTTTGATGGCTGGAAAAGGTATCTTGTTATTTTTAGAGCCAGGTCACTAGAATTTCAGCATGTTCCATTATATTAAATACCATTTATCTTTCTATTTCCTAAGGCAGGGAGGAGGGAAAAAAGGAAGGAAGGAAGGAAGGAAGGAAGGAAGGAAGGAAGGGAGGGAGGGAGGGAGGGAGGGAGGGAGGGAGGGAGGGAGGGGAGGGGAGGGGAGGGGAGAAGGAAGGAAGGAAGGGAGGGAGGGAAGAAGGAAGGAAGGAAGGGAACAAGGAAAGAAGAAAGTTGAGAGAGGGAGAAAAGGGATAATATCTTTCTCCACTGAACTACTTCACAGGCTTGTTGTGACAATAAAATGAGATAATATATTTTAAATGCTAAAGAGGCTACATAAATGTCAAGTAGGGAAAAAAATGGATTCCGTAGAACTGACTTCCAGTGAGCACTTATGAATCCTATTAATTAAAAAGGCTTGTGCAACTTGGTGACATTTAACTGCTCTATAGATAATTCACGTATATGGACCCTGAGAATCTGAGTGCTTCTGGGAAATATGATTAAAATGCGTGATATCTGCCAGGAAGATTGCAGTCTTTCGAGAAAGACTACTTTAAGTCAAAAGCACGCTCAGCCCAGGCCTCAGAGAGAAGGCAGGGGGCAGATTCCCACGTGCAACACACACCAGCTCTGCCCTCCCTGGGCCCAGGGGGCCTGTGCCTCCAGGGTGATGCCTCACTGTACCTTTGGTTATGTCTCACTGTTCTCAGCAAACACAGCTCAAAGTGCAACAGACAGCTCCTCACATTCAGAAAACAGATAGTTCTTTAAAAAAAATTTTTTCTTTGACACCGTAAGTAATTTGTGCCATTGCAGCCACTGGAAGCCTAATAGGCCCCTGGCTGGCTTCTACACTTCCTGGAGTGACCAAACATCTCTTTAGTAAAACAAACTTCCTACCCCACCCAATTTAAAGTCTCCACCGTTTCCCCCCGGGTGCCCCTCCCCCTCACGGTGTGACTTCTGTCCACAGCATTCACACCACCTGACATCCTCTGGGGATGCTTCTTTGATACCTGTCTGTCCCCCAGAATGAAAGCTGGGTGTGGGCAGACATTGTGTCTGTGTTGGTCTAAACCCTGTGTGCTCCCAGCAGCTGCTGAAGTGACCCAGATTAGAAGGGATCTGTAAACACAGTCCTGAGTCTGCAAATATGGGGCAGAAATATTTTCTCTGGAAAGGCCAAGAGCAATGGTGGAAAGAGTGAGGATCTACCTGGTAGATGTTTTCCAACCTCTTATCTCGTGGCACAATTGAACCTGTACTTAAATTTCCACTGCACACTTAAATTATGTTGATTAAAAAAAAAAGAAGAAGAAGGCTCGGCCCCTATGGCTCAGCAGGCTAAGGTGCCAGCCACGTACACCTGAGCTGGCGGGTTTGAATCCAGCCCAGGCCCGCCAAACGACAGCTTCAAACAAAAAATGGCCAGGCGTTGTGACGGGCGCCTGTAGTCCCAGATACTTGGGAGGTAGAGGCAGGAGACTCGCTTGAGCCCAGGAATTGGAGGTTGCTGTGAGCTGTGATGCCACAGCACTCTATCCAGGGTGACAGCTTGAGTCTCTGTCTCAAAAAAAAAAAAAAAAAAGAAGAAGAAGAAGAAGAGTTTTAAAAAAAAGAATAAAAGAATATACTTAACTGTGCTTTCAACTTCTTCTGAAAATAATTTAATTAATGATCTCTAAATATTTTCGTGGCACCCCTAATGTCCTCTCACGACATACCAGTGCGCCACAGCACACTGGTTGAAAATCCCTGGTCCACCTTTGGGAGGCAGAATTCCAGTCTCCACTTCTTATTAACTGGAGACCTTCAGCAAAGTCATATAACTTCTCATGCTTTATCTGAAAAGTAACACCGTCTTATGCTATTGCTACAAAGCACAAACTCAAATGATTTATAAAAGAGCCACCTGTAAATAATAATAATAAAACTCCACAAATACAATGCTACACACTTCTGGGATTTATTTCTCAGGCTTTGTTTTGGGTTTTTTTGTGTGTGTTTTAGATGCAACAGTCACTTGAGGCTGACTTGTCATCATTTGTAAGCAACATGGCCCGGTGGTTGGGAGACTTCACTGGCTCTGGGATCAGGCGAATGTGATGAATTCCAGGACATGTCATTAGCCACACAATTTGGGGCTGGTTCTATAATGTCAAGACAGATCCAGTGGGAGGAGCTGATTCATAGGTTTGATATGAGCAATACGCATGTTGATGCGTGAGAAACTCTTAGCACATTTCTACTAATCTTTTTTTCTTTTTCTTTACTATAGTGGGTACTGTTTCCAAGGGAAATGCATTCTCCGTTTCAAGGGTATTTCATTTTTAACTATAAAAAGAAAGAGACCTTTTTAAAAGATTTTAATTGACAAAATAAGATCACTTGTGTTGGGTGGTAAGCTCACGATACCTAGATGGCAAATGTGGAGACCTTAACCCTCACTTTTCTCCACTGATAAAATTAAATAATAAAGCACTGTTATTCTTGACTTTGGGGAAGAATCCATTTCCATCATCATGCTCTAAGTCTTGGGTAAATCTACTCTGCTTTGTGACAGTTTTTCCTGTGGAAACTGAAGTCTATCTGATGTTACCTGATCTTCTGCAGCTGGACAGTCTTAGTTCTCTGACTTTCAAAACAACCAGGAGTGAATATTAATAGGTGTGTTTCTCTTTGATGTTGGAAAATGCATGAAAATCCAGGTGTGCTCAACAAAACAGGAGAAGGAAGCAGGGAATTTACTTTAACTAGGGGCCTTTTCTGGCCAGGGCTGAGAAAACTCCTTTTCACAACCGTTCCTAATTTCATCCTCATAACAGACCCTTAAGGAAAATGATGACGTTTTCAAATTAGAAATGAGTAAGTGGAAAAAATAAACGCACACACGAAAGAAAGAAAGAAAGAAAGAAAGAAAGAAAGAAAGAAGGAAGGAAGGAAGGAAGGAAGGAAGGAAGGAAGGAAGGAAGGAAGGAAGGAAGGAAGGAAGGAAGGAAAGAAAAAAAGAAAGAAAGAAAGAAAGAAAGAAAGAAAGAAAGAAAGAAAGAAAGAAAGAAAGAAAGAAAGAAAGAAAGAAAGAAAGAAAGAAA
>CAUYON010061264.1:0-7500 GCA_963573935.1 Arctocebus calabarensis
GCTAGGATTACAGATTTGAGCTACTACTTGTCAAAATTAAGTGGTCACAACAGGGAAATCTAATATGTACTTTAAGAAAATGAATGAACACATAAAATAGTAGGGATAATTTTCTTTTGGCTTCATGATCCAGTTGGAACAGGCTATAATCTGCAGATAGTGAAGATGAGAAAACCAAAAAGACATCTGGTCCAACTGATGCCTCTCCTCCTTAGCATTTGTTATAGACTCTGCACTCAAGGCAGCATAAAGCACAGCCAGTGGTCAGTTTACTGTGAGACCGTAATGAGTTTATAATTGCACACAAGTTTATAGGTCCCAAGGCCTTACCCTGAGATCCCACTGGTAAAGTGTGTGTTTGTTTCCTGTTTACTTAACATCTACTTTTAATTATTGAATGAAATAGAGTGTTAGAGTTTAATGAATAAGAAAAAAGATGAAAGTTATATGAGTGCTGGTAGGCTTGTGTGATATATTAGATTAAAAATGTCAAGTAGAATATAAAAATTTCAAAATCTATTATTTTTACAAACACTTTATAAAACATACATAAAGTTTTTCCATGAGGATAACTACTTGGTAGCCGGCTAAATGCTATTGCGATAGCGCCTTTCATTGACGGCATTTTTCTTTTTATTTGTGGGCTTTCATTTTACATTTGTAGAAGTTTATATTTATTTTATTTTTTTTTTTGAGACAGAGCCTCGAGCTGTCACCCTGGATAGAGTGATGTGGCATCACTGCTCACAGCAACCGCCAATTCTTGGGCTCAAGCGAGTCTCCTGCCTTCACCTCCCAAGTAGCTGGGACTACAGGCGCCCGCCACAATGCCCAGCCATTTTTTGTTTGCAACCGTCATTGTTGTTTGGCGGGCCCAGGCTGGATTCGAACCCGCCAGCTCAGGTGTACATGGCTGGTGCCTTAGCCTGTTGAGCCATAGGCGCCGAGCCGTCCCACTGGTTTCAACACCAAACTATAACCATCTGCTTCATATGCCTTTATGGGTGTGGGTCTGCAGCTCATTTGAGGACTAGGTGACTAAAGACAGGGCTGATTGGGAATAATCTTCCCTGTTGTCTGGAAAGGGCCTGGTAAGAATTTCCTGACCTGGAGGGAAGTGGACAAGTCCCAGAGGGTAGAGAAAGGGGATGGCAGGCTCTGCACATAGGCTTGCCTGTCCCTATCTGCAAAGTCAGAGGCCCCCAAAGCAACCCAAAGTGGGAGGGTTGGTCACTGAGTGCTTGCCCAGGGTCTCAGAGCAGCTGTAGTAGATGTCAGGGCATCCCAAGCCCCAGAGGCTCAGTCTTGACCCCAATATACTCAGCCAAGGAGAGGAAGAAAAGCCCCAGACTGTATGCTGGTAACCTGGGGACTTCTAGCAGCCTGCCAACACCTCAGACCATCGGGCTGAGCTCTTAAGTCAAGGCTCTGCAGCAGGAGGAGGCTGGCGCACACGGGCTGAGACGGCCCGCGGGAGAGTGGGTGGAGAGTGCCTTTCTTCCTTCCCTGGGGGGCTCTCACAGAACTTCAGGAGGCCTTTGAGAACTCTCGGTCAAGGCTTTCCAGGGAGGCATCTGTGTGGCGGCTCTTCCTGCCTGTTGCACAGGTGGTGCGCCTAAGTCAGTGGCTGTGCTTGGGATCCTCCTTCACCCCTCTGGGTATTCAGGGAGTCCACTACAGGGTGTCCTCCAGGGATCCCGAGCCTGGCTCCAAAGGACAGGTGGACGCTAAGGGTAGGGGCAATAAAGGGAGGCAACGAGACCTGAAGATGTTTCCAAGGCTGGCAGAAGTGAAGAGCTGACTTCCAAACTGCCCCCTCTCTTCCTGGACAGTAGCTGAACTACATTTCCCGGCCTTCCTTGCTGTTACCCAGGTTGTTACCCCTTGAAGTCTGAGTCCAGGCCCGGACCATACGGACCTCCCACATTCATCTTCTGTGTTCTCTTCCTTTTCACTGCCTAGGGTGTCCTCAGAAGTTCACATGGAAGAAGGGAGGGTCTTTGCCTTCTACCCTCCCCCTCCATTCACCCAAACTACCTTGGATTTACATGAATGTGAAATCAACTTGTTTTTGAGGCCTTGACTCAAATGTGGGTCTTAGTCTATCTCAGCTAGTAAGAATGTGGTTCAATTTTGTGGTGCATGCCTACATGAGTTGCAGTTCTTTCAGAAACTCAACCCAGGACGGTGCCTGTGGCTCAGTGAGTAGGGCCCCGGCCCCATATACCAAGGGTGGTGGGTTTGAACATGGACCTGGCCAAACTGCAACAAAAAAACAGCCGGGTGTTGTGGCAGGCACCTGTGGTCCCAGCTACTCGGGAGGTGGAGGCAAGAGAATCGCCTAAGCCCAAGAACTGGAGGTTGCTGTGAGCTGTGATGCCATTGCACTCTACCAAGGGTGACAAAGTGAGACTCTGTCTCTAAAAAAAAAAAAAGAAAGAAAGAAACTCAACTCAGACCAGTTTAAAAAAAAAAAATCTGCTCAGGTAACAGATCGGTTGTGGATGGGTGGACCTCAGGTACAGGTGGATCCAGGATGAATGTCTCCATCACCCACATTCCATTGAGATTCCTGCTCTGGGATCTTATTTTCTGTCTGGGTTGGCAAGAAATCCCCATCAACTTCCAGCACCAATTGAAAATTAAAGGTCTGTGATTGGTCCAGATTGTGTCATGTGGCCACTCCTAGTCCAATCAGAGTGCCCAAACAGATGGAGGCCACTGATTGGCCAGCCACTTACCTCAGGCTATGTAGAAGGGGAGGGGGTCTCAGGAGCCAAAATCAGTGGCTCCACACAGCAGTTTTCTCTTGTTACTTGTTTTACTCTCACCTTTCAAACTTCTGTTGAGGTTGAAAGCACTTCATAAATAGGAATGATTTAAATTTTCCTCTGGCTGGCTCGTGCTGTGGCTCAACAGGCTAAGGCGCCAGCCACGTACACCTGAGCTGGGTTCGAATCCAGCCCGGGCCCACCAAACAACAATGACAGCTGCAACCAAAAAATAGCCAGGCATTGTGGCGGGCGCCTGTAGTCCCAGCTACTTGGGAGGGGGAGGCAAGAGACTCGCTTGAGCCCAGGAATTGGAGGTTGCTGTGAGCTGTGATGCCATGGCATTCTACCCAGGGTGACAGCTTGAGGCTCTGTCTCAAAAAAAACAAAATAAATAAAATAAATTTTTCTCTGGCAGTGAAGTAAAGTATCCCATGAGAAGGAGGCCTGTACTGAAGATCTTAGCTGTGCAACCTTGGACAAAGATCTCAACCTCTCTGATTTTCAATTTCTTCACCTATTTGTTCAGTGGAGCTGATCACATCATATACTGAAGTTTTTTTTGTTTTTTTTTTTTTTTTTTGGAGACAGAGCCTCAAGCCCGTTGAGCCACAGGCACCGAGTCATATACTGAAATTTTAAGAGTCAAATTAGAAAAGATACTGAAAGGGCATAGCATGCACTCCGCCCCCAACACAAGCCCCACCTCCAGGGGCTACATTGCTAGAGCTTCTCCCTGAGAAAGGCTGCCATGTATCCCCCTCTCCAAGGGCTCCAACAGTGGGTCAGATTTCCTTCTGCTCCAGAGTAGCAATCTCCTTAGTATCATTTGTCCTTAGAGTCCTGCCAAGCCCTAGGATGGGCTACTGTCTGAGGACATGAGGGTCTCCTTTCCACCCCTACGGAAAGGTTGGCTGCTTAAACATCCAAGCCTGGAACCCTGGCAGTTACAAGCTGATCATACCACTTTCTTCCTAATTTAAAATAAATGATTTTCCTTAAGAATAAAATGACTTGTTGGAAAAGATTTGTGCTTTGAGGAGGAGACCCAGAATCAGAATCCAGGACCTGCCCTTGTTAGCTCTGTGCCCTTAGATCAGTTGTTCATGCTTTCCAAACCCCGATTTCCTGAATAGCAAAATGGGGGTAATAATTCCTACCCCACAGGGCAGAAAGGATTGTGAAAATTAAGTGAAATGGGAAGGCACCTATCAGATTACCTGGCACATGGTGGGTGCTAAATAAACATATGTTTCCTTTTGTCAAAGTGTAAATAAGTGTAAATAGAACAGGCACTTACTTGTTTGCATTTTGATTACGCTTACTCCAAAATAGCTTTCCCAGTGAAGCGTGAAGGGTCAATAGTAGTAATTCACACTTTGGTATGAAACTGCCTCTTCTCTATTGTCATCTACAAAAATGCCAACATTCCAGAGAGGTCCTCCAGCCTGTTGTATTAGTTTCCGCAGTCTGTGCAACAAATTACCACAAACTGGGTGGCTTAAACCACAGAAATTTATTCTCTCACAGGAGGCCAGAAGTCTGAATCAGGATATCAGTGGGGTTGGTTCCCTCTGAAGCTCCAAAGAGGAATCTGTTCCCTGCCACTCTCCTAGTTTCTGGTGGTTGCCAGCAATCCTTAGTGTTGGTTGGCTGGTAGCCTCCCTCCAGGCTGATTCCATTGTCACGTGGTCTTCTTGTCTGTATGTATCAATGTATCTTCTAGGGACACCGGTCATTGGACTAGTGTTTGCGGTTCTCCAGTGTGACCTCATTTTAATGTTATCAATTATATCTGCAATGACCCTATTGCCCCCCCAAAGCCACATCTTGAGGTTCTGATAGACATGAATTTTGGGGGGTCGCTATTCAACCTGCTACATCTATCATTGGTGGGAGAAGAAGGGACCAAAAAGTAGAGATGCGGAAAGAAGAAGTCCTGGGTAGTGCAGGCAAGCTTTGCGGACTTCATGATTTTTTCCAGAACGATTTTATTTTATTTTATTTTTTATTTTAATTTTATTATATATATACATATATGTGTGTGTGTGTGTATATAGTTTGTTTGTTTTGTTTTTTGTTGTTGTTGAGACAGAGCCCCAAGCTGTCGCTCTGGGTAGAGTGCTGTAACATCACAGCTCACTGCAACTTCCAACCCCTAGGCTCAAGCGATTCTCCTGTCTCTGCCTTCCAATTATCTGGGACTACAGGCGCCCGCCACAACGCTGGCTATTTTTTGGTTGCAGCCATCATTATTGTTTAGCAGGCCTGGGCTGGATTCGAACCTACCAGCTCAGGTGTATGTGGCTGGAGCCTTAGTCACTTGAGCGACAGGTGCCAAGCCATATGTCTTGTCTTTTTTCTTTTTTCTTTTTTTTTGAGACAGAGTCTTAGTCACCCTGGGTAGAGTGCTTTGGCATCACAGCTCACTGCAACCTCAAATTCCTGAGCTCAAGTGATTCTCTTGCCTCAGCCTCCCAAGTAGCTGGGACTACAGGTGCCCACCACAAGGCCTGGCTATTTTTTAGAGATGGGGTCTACTCTTGCTCAGGTTGGTCTTGAACTCCTGAGCTCAGGCAATCCACCAGCCTTAACCTTGCAGAGTGCTAGGATTATAGGCATGAATCACCGCACCCAGCCTTCCTTCTCTCTTGTTCCTATGTCCCTACTCCCAGTCCCCACAGCCATCACCTGAGGCCTTAAAGACTTAAGGGCACCCTTAAAGATGGTTTTATTGGGGGGCACCTGTGGCTCAAAGGAGTAGGGCGCCAGCCCCATATGCCAGAGGTAGCGGGTTCAAACCCAGCCCTGGCCAAAAACTGCAAAAAAAAAGAAAGAAAGAAAGAAAAGGAAAATGGTTTTATTGCTAGAAGCAAAGTCCACTCCAACCAGCTTAAGTAATGGACCATCCTCATAAACGCCCAGAACCCAGGAGCGGAGGCTCCCAGCATTTCTGAGGCAGAAATGAGCCACAAGGTTCCTGCCTAGCCCCAGCAGTGTCATTCTTTGCTCTCGCTACACTGAAGATGTCTCTGTTTTCTATGCATTCACAGCAGAGAAATCCTCCATCACCTCTAGGCACCCAAGGGACTGATACTGTTTCCCCATTCCGGGTGCCTGGGATGGAGATTCTGATTGGCCCAGCCCAGCCAATAGAGATGCACCGTTTGGCTCAGGCTTTCACTCGATGTTCAATTAGCAGTGTAAATATAGGCCTCTGTGTAAATATAGCTAACCATCGTGGAGGATATTTACAAGTATCTGTGTGATATGCACTTACAGAGGATACTTTCCTGCATATGTTATTGTGCAGCTCCTGTCTTTTTCTACCAAACTCCATGGGTCTCGCCTTTGCTCAGAACCAGCAGCCTCAGCCTTCAGCCAGTTACCCAAAAGTGAGTCCTCACATCCCCAAAATGAGGATGCCAACTTTCCGTATATGTTTGTAGGCATGCATGTCCCTGCTCACCTATTTGTCTGCAATGATATGCTACTTTCTATGGCAAACACCAGCCTGTTACAAAACAGTATATGATCTGTATGTGATTATCCACAAGGCTGAACTAGAAGTTACTGCCGTGAGTTCTGAGACAGCGGTATGTGGGGGCAGCCAGTCCCCTCCTCATCCCCCTTGGATATGAGGGTGTCAGTGTTACACCTTCAACCAGTCAAGATGGGGGAGGAGCTGGTCATGGCCCCAAGTGCCCTCACATCCTGCACAGGCCACATTCGGGAATGGTGGCTGTGCTCCTGGTTGTTCTGGTAGTACTGAGTCACTGGAACATGGAGCCAATGGAAACCTAGCAGCCACCCACTGGGTGGCATCAACAGTGACAGGCCAGCCTTTCAGAGGATTGGCTAGCCTTCATAATCCACTTGGCCTGTCTCATCAATTGTCAGATTTCTACTCGAGTTTGTGGCTAGCTAGAAACCCCAAGTGGACTCTTAGGATCCCCTATTTAAGTGCCATCTATATATTTTTTTTTTCTTGTAGAGACAGAGTCTTACTTTTTCGCCCTTGGTAGAGTGCTGTGGTGTCACACAGCTCACAGCAACCTCCAACGCCTGGGCTTAGGCGATTCTCTTGCCTCAGCCTCCCAAGTAGCTGGGACTACATGCGCACGTCATAACGCCCGGCTATTAAGTGCCATCTGTGATTGGCCTCTTGGCTTAACAGTCTCTTTCCAGTGCCGTTAATTAGAATACTGCTCACTTCTAGGGTTTCTTCCCTCAATGTACATTGTCCTTGCTGATTAGAAAATTCTTAGATTAGTCCTGACTTCTAGCTTGGGCTCTTCTGCTTACTGTGTGACCCTGAACAAGTCAACTGACTTTTCCGAGCCTCCATTTCTATTTGTGCAAAGTGGAACTGGGTTGAAGATAAATCAGTCTGTTTCAGTTCTACACTCTCATATGATAGTCATTTGTGCAGCTTCACATACTCAAAGTTTCTTGGAACTATTAAGTAGCAACTGTTGTGCCACTGGCAGGGGTGGGAGTGAGGGCACCAAGGATTGTCATTTTCTGCTCTAATAGGGAACAGAGACAGAGTAGAGTTGGTAGAAAGAGTTGGGTGTGGCCCTTGCTATCAATCTCAAGATCCTAATTCTGCAGTTTTGAGGCAGGACCTGTGTTTCCTGGACACCATTAATTAGCAATCGGAACCCTGCTCTGGGAGAACGTCTCGTGAACGTTCCAGCCAGTGGAGACTTGAAAGCATAGTGAAAGG
>CAUYON010061264.1:12500-14024 GCA_963573935.1 Arctocebus calabarensis
GTCATAATAATTACAAACTTACAAAATGACCATGAGAATAAAATGTGATTGACACCAGTGAAAGTACTTGGGAACAGAAACAAGAAACTGTATCGAATACTTCCTGTTTGCTGGGTAATTTACCTAGATGATCTCATTTAATCTTCATGGAGAGACCGTGACATAATTAGCAGTGTAATTATCACCATTTGCTATTCCCATTTTAGAGATGACCGCGTTTTTCCCAATCTCTCCCTTAGGCCCGTATGCTTTGCCACTGTGCCAAATAACCTCAGGATTAAAACCCTTTAGATGTCAGGAATGATTAATCATGACAATCATTTGTAGTTGTCACAGTGCCTTTTGTCTTGGGGGAGATGGGAACCAAATCTACCCATGGGGAATGCTGCTACCTCTGGAGAAGGAGGTCTGGTGGTGGTACTCCCTGGCCGAGGGAAGCAGCCAGGGCAGAAGCCCCTCAGCTGGTCTCACCCCAGAGCCCTCCCGGTCTGCTCCATCTGCCTCTGTTCGGAGAAGGACCTCCTGGCTCACAGCCTCCAGGTTTCTTTCAGTGGGTTCAGGTCCTATTTCAACGGCAGCATTTCTGTAAACTAACTGGCTCCCTGGAGTGTCTAAAAGAACTAGTTCCCTTCTTGCTCCTAGAGATCCCCAGGCCCAGTTAGTGGCATCTGAATGGGTCTCTGGTAAGATGTGTCATAAGAATTCTCATTATTCACCCCAAAAAATAAACAAGGGGGGGGGCTGGGTGGCTCACGCCTATAATCCTAGAATTCTGGGAGGCTGAGGTGGGTGGATTGCCTGTGCTTGGGAGTTGGAGACCAGATGGAGCAAGCATGAGACCTTGTCTCTACTAAAAATAGAAAAAACTAGCTGGGTGTGGTGGTACATGCCTATAATCCTAGCTACTGGGGAGGCTGAGGCTAAAGAATTACTCATGCCCAAGAGTTTGAGGTGGCTATAAGCTATGACACCATAGTACTCTGCCTGAGCAACAGAGTGAGACTCTATTTCCCCCTCACCCCCCCCAAAAAAAAAGAAAGAAAGAAAAGAAAAAACAAAAGGTATGTACAGGTAGGAAGAAAGTTAAGGAATGTTGTGTAGAATCTGCCAGGGATGGTCCACAGCTCTAGAATGACTCCAGTTGGGGTCAAGTTTAAGGAAGGAAGAAATATTCATAGAATTAGTAATTTAAGATGTTCCCGCAAAAATCTCTATTTATACTCCCAGATAATGTTTTTATTTATTTTTATTTTTTTTGGCCGGGACTGGGTTTGAACTCACCACCTCTGTTATAGGGGGCTGGCGCCCTACTCCTCTGAGCCACAGGCACAACCCTATTTTTATTTTTTTATTAACATATTCCAAACCTAGGAACCAAACTGTGTTTCTTTTTTTTTTTTTTTTTTTTTTGTAGAGACAGAGTCTCACTTTATCGCCCTGGGTAGAGTGCCGTGGCGTCACACTGCTCACAGCAACCTCCAGCTCTTGGGCTTAAGCGATTCTCTTGCCTCAGCCTCCCTAGTA
>CAUYON010061265.1:0-22046 GCA_963573935.1 Arctocebus calabarensis
ACCCACCAGCTCAGGTGTACATGGCTAGTGCCTTAGCCCGTTGTGCCACAGGCACCGAGTCCAAAAGAAGATGTTTTATGCTTCTGTCTTCACTCTTTTATAATAGCATTTTTATTATATTATTTTGCTTATTGGATTTTAGTGATTGTAGTCCTCAATATTGCTTCAGGAGTTTGCTAGTGACACCTTATTTGAATTTTGCAGTTTTAAACACAGGAAAAATGAAGTCAGCATCTGAAAATATATATGCACTTCTACATCTTCATCTACTGAAACTCTCTAGAGTCAGAGTGGTAACACTGAAGATCAGCTGTCCCCAGAGATTTTTCCTCAGTCCAGCCAGCCCCTTTCTGGATGATCATCTTAGTAGCCCTCAGAAGTGTCAGGCAGGTTACTATGTCCCCTTACCAATGGCCTCTGCTCCATTCTCACTCCCCTCTCCTCTCCTAACAATAGAGGGATCTTTGGAAAATGCAGTTGAATCTGTCCCTGTCCTACTTGGAAACTCAGAAGAAATTAAAATTAAAGTTATTGTTCAGTTTCTCCCGCCAAGAATTCTTCCCCCAACCTAAATCATGCCAAAGACTGTATTCTCTGATGCCTGCCTCCAGGGTCATCTACTCCCTCACCCTGTGGCCTCACGAGCTCAGCATTTTCCATATTTCCTGAGGGGACCAAGGGGGACAGCTGTCCCTGGATAGCTAAGGGTCAGAGAAGGGAGATGGTTTGTCCAAAAGAGATTTATTACAAAGATTTGTCTTGCATGATTATGGAAACTGAGAAGTCATAAGATCTGCGATTGGCAAGCTGGAGACACATGAGGGTATAGTTCCAGTTGGGAAGTCAGGAGGCTTAAGACCCAAGAGTGGAAGTTTCGATTTGAGTCTGAAGACTGAAAAAGGCCTAGGTACCAGCTTGGCGCCTGTGGCTCAACAGGCTAAGGCACCAGCCACCTGAGCTGGCGGGTTTGAATCTGAGCTGGTGGGTTTAAACCTGAGCTGGCGGGTTTGAATCCAGCCCAGGCCCACCAAACAACAATGATGGCTGCAACCAAAAACTGGCTGGGTGTTGTGGCAGGCGTATGTAGTCCCAGTTACTTGGGAGGTGTAGGCAGGAGACTCGCTTGAGCCCAGGAATTGGAGGTCGCTGTGTGCTGTGATGTCACGGCACTCGATCCAGGGAGACAGCTTGAGGCTTTGTCTCAAAAAAAAAAAAAAAGAAAAGAAAAGACCTAGGTACCAGCTTGAAGGCTCCAGGCAGAAGGAATTCTCTCTTACTTAGCCTTTTTGTTCTACTTAGGCTTTCAACTGATTAGATGAGGTCCACTTGCACTGGGGAAGGGCAGGCAATCTGCTTTACTCAATCAAAGGTTCATTTCATCCAGAAACACTCTCACAAACACACCCAGAATAAGGTTTGACTAAATATCTGAGTACCCTGTGGCCCATTTAAGTTGACCCATAATATTAAGCATCACAACAACTTTGGGGGCAGTCATTCCCCCTACCACACCATTCTTTTATGGCTCTCTGTCTCTTGTAGTATTTATAATTTGATATTTTTTTTTTTGGAGACAGGATTTCACTTTGTTGCCTGGGCTAGAGTGCAGTGGTGTCATAATAACTCACAGCAACCTCAGATACCAGGGTTCAAGTGATCCCCTTACTTTAGCCTCCTGCCACAACTGGCTAGTTTTTTCTATTTTTAGTAGAAACTGGGTCTTGCTCTTGCTCAGGCTGGTCTTGAACTTGTGAGCTCAAGCGATCCTCCTGGTTCAACCTCCAAAGTAGATGGGAGTACAGGACCCCCCCCCCAAACCTGGCTAATTTTTGTATTTTTAGTAGAGACAGGGTCTTGCTCTTGCTCAGGTTGGTCTTGAACTCCTGGCCTCAAGTAATCCTCTCTCACCTTGGCTTCCCAAAGTGCTGGAATTACAGGCACTAATTTGATATTTAAGTTGTACCCCAATTGAACTGTAAGCCCCAGGGGGCCAAAGCCTGAGTTCTTCTCCTCAGAGCCTGGTGTATAGTGGGTGCTCAAAAGACATTTCCTGGAGGCATAAAGGGGAGCAGCTGCCTTTGGAGATGTTGTCCTTATCCTAGAGGGCCACTTTGCATTTTGGCACCTTTATCTGTTATAATGCTGGGTTTGAATGTTATTTCTTTGAATATCTTTTTTGTTTTTTTGAGATAGAGTCTCATTTTGTTACCCTCAGTAGAGTGTTGTGTCATCACAGCTCAAACTCTTGGGTTCAAGCAATCCTCTTGTCTTAGCCTTCTGAGTAGGTGGGTGGCCCCTGTGGCTAATAGGACTAATGCCTGGCTATTTTTTTTTTAGAAACTGGGTCTCGCTCTTGCTCAGGCTGTTCCTAAACTCCTTGAACCCGTTTTAATGGTGGCCTTCACTCAGAATTCCAAGAACACTCTAGAGTACACACAGAAACTCACCTGTGGTGTTTGCTATAGACTCAATGTTTATGTCTCCCCAAATTCATATGTTAAAATCTTAACCCTCAGTGCAATGGTCCTGGGAGGGGGCTCTGGGAGGTGATGGGGTCCTGAGGGTATAACCCTCATAGTGGTATGAGTGCCCAGCTGAAGGAGGCCCTAGAGAGCTTCCTTACTCTTTCCACTGTATGAGGACACAGTGGGAAAGTGTCATCCATGAACCAGGAGACAGGTCGTTAACTAACATTGTGGTGTCATCACAGCTCACCGTGCCTTAACCTTGGACTTCCAGCCTCTAGAACTGTGAGAAATTTTTACTGTTTATAAGCCACTCTGTCTATGGAACTTTGTTATGGCAGCTGAAATGGACTAAGATGCTGTTTTTTTGTGCTGTTTTATGGCCACCTGCTCAAGTATGTGTCTCCCTGGCAAACTGTGGGCACCCAGGAGGCAAAGACTCAGTCTTCCTGCAGTAATCAAAGTTGTAGGCACACAGGGGTCTCAGCAGGTAAGAGGAACAAGAAGCTTCCTCAGCTATGAGCAGCTCCTCCTACAAGCTCAGTAGGAGGAAGGTCTCCCCCATATGATCCCAGATGCATGGGGTTGGCAAAGGCAGTAAAAATGAGTGGTATTGGCCCCGCACCCTTCAACTTCTGCCTGAGCCAAGTACCTGGTTTGGGAAGTACACACTTTTTTTTTTTTTGGTAGAGCCAGAGTCTCACTTTATCGCCCTTGGTAGAGTGCCATGGCGTCACACAGCTCACAGCAACCTCCAACTCCTGGGCTTAGGCGATTCTCTTGCCTCAGTCTCCTGAGTAGCTGGGACTACAGGCGCCCACCACAACGCCCGGCTATTATTTTGGTTTTTTTGCAGTTCGGCTGGGGCGGGCTTGAACCTGCCACCCTTGGAATATGGGGCCAGCGCCCTACTCACTGAGCCATAGGCACCGTCCAAAACTGGATTTTTTTTTTTTGAGACAGGGTCTCACTTTATTGCCCTTGGTAGAGTGCTGTGCCGTCACAGCTCATGGCAACCTCAAACTCTTGGGCTTAAGCAATTCTCTTGCCTCAGCCTCCCTAGTAGCTGGGACTACAGGCGTTTGCCACAACGTCCGGCTATTTTCTTGTTGCAGTTTGGCCGAGGCCAGGTTCGAACCTACCACCTTCGGTATGTGGGGCTGGCAACCTACTCACTGAGCCACAGGGGCCACCCGGGAAGCATACACTTTAAAGAAATATAGTTATAATAAAATGTGGCCACTTAAGTGATTCTGAAGCAAATAATTCAGTGGCATTTAGCACAGTCACAATTGTTGTGTCACCATCATTATCATTTCTAGAACATTCCATCACCCTAAAAGGAAGCCTTGTCCCCATCTGCAGTCACTCCTCACCTCCTCCCCCATCCCCGGCAACCAGGAATCCACTTCCTGTCTCTGTGGACCTGGCTTGTTTTGGACATTTCATATAAATGAAGTCACACGGTACATGTCCTTCTGTGTCTGGCTTCTCTTACTGAGCATGACGTTTCCTCAGGGTCCCTCCACATTGTAGCATGAATCAGGACTTCATTCTCTTTCATAGCTGAATAATATTCCATTGTATGAATGGAGCAATATTTTGAAGCAAATGTTGTTTTAGAAGAAAAGGACCTCAGGTTGCTGTTGTTGAAACCAAACCCAAATGGTTTTGTTTTGTTTTGTTTTCCTAAACACAACTAAAGTGAAAGATTAAAACAATCAATGTTTTGTTTGTTTTGGAGCAAGAAATATAAGATTTGTGTTTCTGGCTCGCAGACGAGAACTCTGGGGCGCTGGTGTGCGTGTGTGTCGTGCACATGAAGGAGCTCGGGGGCCTGCAGACGGGGCCGTGCAGGGGGTGCTTGCTTGCGTGGGCTGGGACCTGGTTCTGGGCACGTCCCCTGTTCTCCCTGAGTGTCAGATTTCTCAAATCTAAAATTCAGAATGAGAGAGCAGTTTCCTCCCCTGCTCCATGGCACCCTCGGGGTTCCCTGTGGCGGCTGAATAACCCTGGTTTCATATGAGTAGCTCCCTTGGGTTTGGGATGTAGTCTATACTGCTTGGCCAGATTCCACTTTGTGCATGTATATGTGTATTTTATTATATATAAAATAAATATTATATGTAACATATAGCTTCAAAATATTATAAATAGAATGCACAAGCAATACGCTAAATACAGTGAGCAATGCCATGAGTTTGGGCCTAGATATACACCTGTGAAACCATCACATATAGTCAAGATAATCAATGTAGCCATCACCTACAAAAGCTTAGGTTCCATTTTAAAAGAGGGATCTGCAGCTAAAGAACAAAATCTGAAAATCACAGAGCTGGAGGATTGCTAGTTTCCCTTGCTGCACAGAAGCTGAAGGTTTTCAGCCCGTTCCTACTTCATTCTGCAGAAAAGGAAACTAAAGTCTAGAGGCAGGTAAGGATTTTATTTATTTATTTTTGAGACAGAGGCTCACACTCTGTTGCCCAGGCTGGAGTGTAGCGGTATCATCACTGTTCACTGCAACCTGGTCTTAAGCGATTCTTCTGCCTTAGTCTCCTAAGTAGCTGGGACTATAGGTGCCCGCCACAGTCCTTGGCCAAATTTTCTATTTTTAGTAGAGATGGGGTCTCACTCTTGTTGGTCTTGAACTGCTGAGCTCAAACAGTTCTCCTGCCTTGGCCTCCCGGAGTGCTAGGATTACAGGTGTGAGTCATTGCACACCTCCTATATTTTTCTTAGAGACAGGGTCTCAGTCACCCAGGCTGGAGTGCAGTGACATCATAGCTCACTGCAACCTCAAACTTCTGAGCTCATGCCATCCTCCTGCCTTTGCCTCCTGAGTAGCTGGGATTACATGCGTGAGGCACCTGCCCAGCCCCCACAGTACTAGCATTTTAAATATGCACAGTCCTGGGAATCTCACACCACTTCTTTCTTTAGGTTGGCCCTGGTCATGACCTGGGCTTCAGCAGATGTTGCAGAGTGCTGGGAAAGTTGGAAGACCAAGACGCTGAGCCTGGGGCAGACTGTGCTGCCACCAAGGTCAGAGGGAACCCTGAGTGAGAGTTAATAACAAGAAGTCTCCACTCTGCTCCTCCCATTTAGAGGTTTGGAAACAATGCTCTTCTGAATCCCCAGAACTTTTCTTTCTTTCTTTCTTTTTTTTTAGAGACAGAGTCTCAGTTTATTGCCCTCAGTAGAGTGCCATAGCGTCACAGCTCACAGCAACCTCCAACTCCTGGCTTAGGTGATTCTCTTGCCTCAGCCTCCCGAGTGGCTGGGACTACAGGCGCCCGCCACAATGCCCAGCTATTCTTTTGTTGCAGATTGGCCAGGGCTGGGTTTGAACCCACCACCCTCGGTATATGGGCCAGCGCCCTACTCATTCAACCACGGGCGCTGCCTGTAGGAACTTTTCCCCAAGGCCTTGAGCAGACTTTTCTGCCAGTGCCCAGTGGTGCTGCCCATTGGCACTTGAGAAACTCTTGGGTTCCTGGAAAGGCACCATATTGCTGCACCCCACAGCCACCTCTGCAGGGGTTAAGTTCACATTTCTGTCTCCTTTATTCTAGTACATGGGATTGGCACTTCACAGCAACAGAGTCTTGCTTCTGTCTTGGTGAATCAGACAGAGTCAATGGTGGTCCCTAAGGTGGCAGGACAAGCTCAGAGTTGGGAAGCTTTAAGATGCCACTATGATTCTAGGTTTTGCCCAGACAACTGTGTTCCCAGCTCACCCAGAGGGCGGATGCAGGGCAAACCGTGAGACCCTACTGGTGGGTGAGCGGGCTGAATCGAAGTGTTCTGGGGTGCAAAGCCGAGAGGCAGGTGGGGCTGTGCCAGACTTTGCAGGGACGCTGGGGCTCTGAGGTCCCAGGAACCTGAGAAGCTCAGATCTGCTGAGTGTAGAGAAGGGCTGGTGTCCTCCCTCCCACTGAGACCAGGAAGAGAAAATTCAGCTCCTCTTTTGGGACTGTGATGCCTGCCTCCCTCAGAAGGTGTTTTCCAGCTACACAGGAAGCAATGACAGTGAGACCCAGAATGGCTGGAGATTGCTCCGGATTCCAAACATAGTTGTCATAGTTGGGAAAGTGCCGCTCCCAGCCTGCTCAGATAAACCGACATGGACCCCTGCCAGGTCCTTCTTACCAGAAGGGAAAGAACCTGTGGCTGCTGGAGGCTTCTGAGAGTTGGCCCGGTGGCTGCGTAAAAGGACAGGAATGTGAAGAATGTGCCTGGCAAGGCAGAAGCAGAGGCTGGGCCTCTGCAGAGTGGCTTTTGGGTCTGGTGGCCAGAGAGGGTCAGGTGCTCACTACTGTGGGTCACTGCACGGGCACCCCCAGTGCCTGTTCAAAGAGGCTGAGGGATGAGCTGGAGAGACATGGTGGGCATGCTCCGGGCCTGTTCCAGGCCCAGGGAGGCAGCTCTGTGTTTTGGGTTCTCAGTTCTGTTCACCAAATGTTTACTGAACACCTTCCAGCTCCAGGCAGTGTGTTTGGGGCTAGGAGCAGAGCTGAGAGCAGCTGATCCCTGGGAAAGGCAGGGAGGGATCAGCTGCCTTTCTCCAAGGCAGGCATAGTGAAGCTTCCAGAGGCTGGGCCAGCGCTAACCCTAAGTTCATGACAGCAGGGGCTGATTACCCTGTGATAGGAGAAAAGCCAGATTTAGGAGCCATGGTCTCTCTCTGACTTGCTGCCTGACCTCTCTGTGTCCCACAGAGGAACACAACTTCCCCCAAACAGTACTGGCTGCCAGGGCTGGGATAAGGTGGACCAGTGACACTACTTGTGGTCAGCTATCATCACAGTAGGACCCCTGGACTACACAGGCTCCCTGCAGGGGACTGTGGACACAGGGGCTAGGTCACTCTCTGGGGTGGGGCCGTCCTGGGCACTTCAGGGTCCAGAGCAACATCCCTGGCCTCCACATACCCCAGTGCTCAAGTTGTCCCCAGGAGGCAAAATCCCATACTGGGTTAGGGAATTCCAGGGACCCCCCCAGAGGACTCTGTGTCCCATGATCACCCACCCTGCTGAGATCCTAGGAGGCTTTCCACATTTGAATTCACAAGGCGGGAGTCCCAGGAGCTGGGGACTGTACCAGCTGTACCTAGTCTGTACCATGTGTCCCATCAGGAGTTTATTCTGGTGTCCAGTGTGAGCAGGGAGCATACTCAACATTTTTCCCCAAATAATTAATACAAGGTATTTCCCTCTGCATTGTGGATACTGGGGCTGGATCTTTCTCTGAAGTGGGGCCGTCCTGGATGTTCCACTCACTCCATGCCAGGGAGCAGCCCCCCAGTGTGACACCCATAGATTTCCCCAGATGTTGCCCAGTGTCCCCTGGGGGCAGGTCATCTCAGGTGAGAACCCCTGGACATGAATATGAATGCCCTTTCTGAATTCTGCTGTTAATGAATAAAAGGGGCATCACAGTGAAATAGGAAATTGGATATTTTTATTGGGGTTTGTTGTCATTTTATTTTCAGGTCCCACCCTGGGTCAGGCACAGGAGGACTCCTCACCTCTCCTGAGGGTGCTGCTTGACAGTTTACAAAGCATTTTTCACACATGCTTGTCACACTGAACTTTCACCAGGAACCCAGCAACGGTGGTTCCACAGGGTGTTGTACCCATTGTACAAGTGGAACATCAAGGTGTGCTGGGCAGATGTCTACAACAACACCGAAAGACCTTGCGCGATCCCCTCCCCTGGAGCATGGGTAGGACTATCAATACGGTGGACCTGGCTCCGTGGCAGCACAGTTGCCTTTATGACAGCAGTTGTCTTGGGTGGGGTTGACTGAATCAGGCAAGCCCTTTGGGGCTGGAGGTGGAGCCTTTCCTGAAGAAGTTATTTGAAGCTTGAATAGGAGATTCTCTGTCGCCGGCTTTGAAGATGGAGGAGCGTGTGCCAAGGAATGGAGGGAGCTTCTGAGACCTGGCAGCCAGCAACGGAAGGAGGTTCCCATCCCACAACTGTAAGGAAGCGAATTCTGGAACAACCTGCATGAGGTTGCAAGACCACCTCAAGCTTCGGATAAGGCAATGGCCAGGCTCATGTTTCAGTTTAGCTGGGGGAGACCATGGGCAAAAGACCAAGTCATACCATGACCTTCAGAACTGTGTGAGTGGCACAGTGTTCTTCGAAGCTGCTAAGTTTGTGGTATTTGTTACACAACACAAAGAGCTGACACGTCAAGCATCCTTGGGGAGCAGGCATCAGCCGTGCACCCTGGGACAGCTCCACTTGCCACCCCCATTTGCTCTTTGGTGCTAGACTCTGGCCTGGGTATGCGCCGTACACGGTCCCCGCAGTTTTCCTCTGAATAGCCCAGAGACGAAGGTTAGAGCATAAAACCATAGCAGTTCTGGTGACTTTTCCATGAGCAACCCAAACGGGTCCCTGGTACATCCAGCTCCTGGGTGCAGCCACATTTGTTCCCCCAGCCACATAGAAGGAAGTGGCCTTGGAGAGTTCCAGTTCAGGGTGAGCTCAGAGTGGCTTCCAGGCAGTTTCACAATGAGGTGGCTGCACTTTTTCAGCCTGTTCATCCAAGTAGACGGTGCCTCGTGTGCCAGGGTGAGTCCGCCCCCGGGAAGGTGGCCTTGGAGGGGGTGGAGGCAGGCGCTGCCTTGTCTTTGGAGAGAACAGCAACAGCCTTCACCTGGCTTTAGCATGTCCAGAATCAGTAGCTTTATAGCTCACAAAACTCCTGGGCTCTCTCCTCCCAGGGCCCAGCAAACCCACTCCCCACTCTGCCTGCCATGGAAAAGGGAAGAAAACAAACCCCCACAAACAACAAAAATCTCCAGCCAGATCTTGCAGGAGGATAAATAATTGGGTGTGTAAGCGCCAGCTCTTTCCCCAGTGGAGGGGCGTCTGCTTCTGAGTACACAGTGTTCAGAGACAAGGAGAGACGGGGTGTTATGTTTTAAGAGGAAAAAATCCAAACCAAAACAAAACAGAATGGTAGTTTGGGAGAGAAGGTGGCTCGGAGGCACTTGTTGGGAACAAGCTGCCCTCAGACAGTGGCAGGGGAGCCGGTCTGCAGAGAGCTGTGTCCCCAGGCACCTTCGCTGACCTGCATGTCTTGCACACCCGGCATGTGCACAGGGCCTCGGTCACAGTCACTTCCCAGGAGCCTTGGGCACCTCAGTTCCTTTAACAGAAGCTGCAAGGATGCTGGTTCTCAATGAGGGTGACTGAATCCCCACTCAGGGGACACTGGGCAATGTCCAGGGACATCAGTGGTTGTCATGACTGGGGGTACTCTTGGCATGGGGTGGGTTGGGGCCAGGGATGCTGCTCAGCACCTGCAGTGCCCAGAGAACACTCTAGTCCTGACGTGTGTAGTGCCTAGGGGAGGGGGACGATTGTTTGGGTTCTACAGAAATGTGCACACAGCTCTTAGAACAGATGCTGGTCATCACAGCAAGGAGGCACAGGAAGGACACTTGCCTGGATGTGTCCCCTGATAGCCTAGATGGGCCACCCATGCAAAAATACTCTCTGATCCCCAGTAGGCTCCACGGTACCCAATGACTTGGTATCCACTCCACAACAGCTCTTGGACCCAACCAGCAATCAGGGGTAAGGTGAGTGGCCCCTGCCCCAACCATTCAAACATAGAGACCCCCAGGGTGCACTCCCCATGCCTGCAGCCTCTCCAGGGCCATGGTGATCCTGGCAGGGAATGGGGGGGTTGCTGTGTGAGTAAGGAGCCTTGAAGCTCCATGACCTAGTGGCAGGACAGTGGGACCCGGGGCTGCAATGAGGCTTTGGCTTTGCAGAAGGGCAAGCAGCACCCCAGCTGGAAAAATAGAGTCTTGTGATTGTCTTCGTCAGCAAGAGCCCTTTGTCCCCAGGCTAAATCAGTCCCCCGGGCAGCTATATTTAGATGGGGCTGAAGAAAGGGAATGAATGAGGTGCTCACGAGAAAGTGAAAAACAGACCAGCGAGGCAGGTCCCTCCTCTGGGAGCACAGAGCCCAATAATGAGCCGGCTTGTTCGCACAGAGGGGTGACAGAGGGTGATGATGCGGCTCATGTGGCTTTTGTCACCGCGGTGACGGGAGTGGGAGAAAGCCTGCTCTCTGTCCACCCGACGGGGGTGGGGTTGGCAGGGGCTGGGTGGGGAGTGACCACAATCATGTGAGAGTTTGCAAGCCCAGGGAACCAGGCCGGTCAGGATACTGGACCCTATGGCTCCTGCTACTCCTGTTCTGGGCTTCCCAGCACTACGGAAATGCTGTCACCCTGGTTCTGGGCCAGGGCAAGGGGCAGAGCCAGCCGCGGGAGGGTGTGGCTTGGGAGTGGACGGACCTAAGGGCTGGGAAGAGGCAAGAGGGCTGTACAGGGCCTTCCCACCTTGGCTCAGACGGGGCTTTTCCCATCTGGGTCCTGGACAAACTCCTACACATCCTGCAAAGCCCTACTAAGTGTCATCCCTTCTGAGAAGCCCCTGACCACCACCATCCATGCACAACCAGGTTGTACTAAAACTCCTTCTCAGTGTACCTTTGGCTCCTTAGACATTCCTTGTGTAGTGTAACATTGGTGGCTGCCATACGAGTCACTTCAAACTTGGTTGCTTAAAACTATAGACATCTCTCAACTCACTGTTCTGGGTCAAAGTCCACAGTGGGCGTCACAGGGCTAAAGTCAAATGTGGCATGGCTGGTCCCTCCTGGGAGATCCAGGGGAGAACCCATCTCCTGCCTTTTCCAGCATTTAGAGGCCACCTGCATCCCATAGCAGGGGCCCCTTATTCCCCCTTCAGAGCCATCAGAGCATCATCTTCCAGTCTCTTTCTGCCTCTGAGCCTCCTGCCCCCTCCTCTGAGGATCCTATGGGGACACTGGGTCCACCAGGCAATCCAGGATGACTCCCCATCTTAAGGTACTCAACTCAATCTGCAGAGACCCTTCTGCCACATGAGGTGATGCGTTCACAGGCTCCAGGGATTAGGGCAGGAACATCTTTGGGGTCATTATTCTGCCAGGCACATCCTAAAAGCTGGGTACCAATGGAGCCACCTGGATAGAAGGTTCTGGAGGCCAAAGTGCATAGTGTGGGGAGTTTACCAAGGATGACATTTTCAGGCACTTGCTGTGTGCCCAGAGCCAATTTCTTTCCCAGGAGAGGGGCTTCCCAGGACCAGACACAGGGCCAGGGTGGACACTGCTTGCAGGCTTGTGCCTGGCATGGTGCAGCCGCCCCTCTCAGCTCTGCAGAAGATCTGGATGCAGAAAGGCTCCACATGGCATCATCAGAATGACTAGAGGTCACTAACCATCACACTTGAGTGTCCAGGGACACCCCACTCCTCCCTAATGTTGTTAGAAAATCCTGGAAAACAACAGGCCCAAAGAAGTTTTCCCTAAAGGCTAGGGGTAATTAGGGATGTTTTTCATGTTAAAAAAGAAAGAAAAAACCAAAAACAAAAAACAGCCAGATGTAATGAATGTGATGAATTGAACTTGCTGGTACGGGCCACTCAAAGTCTAAAGTAGGGTTCTCAAAGAGAGGGAAATGTGACCATCCCAGGGAACGCCAAGCCATGTCTGGGGACGTGTGTGGTAGTCACAGATGGGGAGGGGGTACTCCTGGCATGGAGTGGATGGGGGCTAGTGATGTTGCTTAGCGCCCGTCAGTGCCCAGAATGGCCCCACCCCAGGGAACACTCTGGTCCCACCATCAATAATGCTGAGACCAAGAGACCCGGGTCTCAGGAATGTTCCGGCCCAGAGGCAGGGTTTCTTGTGACATGTACTTGTTGTTTTAGTCCCCATAGGTTCAAGTGACAAGCCTGGGCAGGCCATGGCCACCAAAGGAATCCCAGGGCACCTGCTCCCATCACACGTGGTGACTCCTCCATGCCAAGTCAGGTTAGACCCCAAGAGAAGCCAGGCACCTGCCAGGCATGGACATAAAGGTTTGGCAGAAAAGCATCAAGACCTCTGGATGGGGCCCTGACTCAGGTGCTAGGCTGGCTGTGTCCAGCCAGGAATGTGGCCATTGGATGTAGTGAAGGTGCAGAGAAGTGAGAGCTTCAGTCCAATATGCAAGTTTCTGCAAATGGCAAATGGCAGATGGCAGGGCAGAGGCTTGCACAGGGCTGTATTCTCAGCCAGAGGGTCCTACGAGGCAGGTTCCATATTGTCTAAATATGACGATAAGCCCAGAATTTTGGTCTCCTCTGCCAAATCTTTCACTACTGCATTTATCATGCCTGGGCCTCCACTAAGTCCAAACTGACCAGAAAGAAGGGACCTCAATGCCTGTCCTTGGTTGGCACAAAACTCCTTGTGACCATGAGCTCGTTCCAGCTTCCTGATGGCCTCTGCCCCAGATGAGGTTTCGATGACCCACACGGAATTTCTAACAAGGAGATCAAGTGTGTGGTTTTGCTCACACTCACATCCCTTTTTCTTGTCTGTCCAAATTCCATTACGCCTTTTCTAGTTAATACAGAAACTCAGCCAAATCCTGGGCTGGCCCAGAAAGTGCTGAGGTCTTTTGTAGCAAAGGGGAAACGTGGCTGCCTCAGGGCTGGGGTGCCCCCAGCTTTCACAAACTCCGTAGAATGGTGGGAAGATGGTTTGTGTTAAAACCGGCACATAGGAAGTGGCAGATCGCACAGGAAGAGGTCATGGCAGCCTCCTGGAAGGCCCCATTTGGTTGAATATTCATGGTGCTTCCATAGAGCAAACCTTCTTAGATCTCTGCCCCTCATCCTGGGCGATATTCCTAGCTGGCTTGCTGAAAGTAGCGGCTGTGTTGAGGAACCCTATGTGGCAAGGAGCTGTGGTTTCTTGGCCCATCTGGGCTTCCAAAACAAAACCCCCTAGGTTGTAAGGCATCTGAACAATGAAGATTTCTCTCTCACAGTTCTGGAGGTTCAAGATCAAGATGTGGCCGGTGGCCGGTGAGGACTCCCTTTCTGGTTCATAGATGGCACCTTTCACTGTGTCTTCACACAATGGGAGCTTTCTGGGGCCACCTTCGCAAGGGCATTCATCCCATTCATGAAGGCTCTGACTTCCTGACCTAATCACCGCCCAAAGGCCCTACCTTCTAATGCCATCACTTGGGTGGGGGTGAGAATTTCAATATATGAATTTGGGGGTGACCACAGCAGTGGGCAATCCCTAGAAGCAAAGTACAGCCTCAAGCTGACTGCCAGTAAGGAGCCAGATCCGATTCTATAACCAAAAGGAAACGAATTCTGCCAGTACCCCAAAGGACCCTGGGAGTAGCTTCTTCCCTAGTCAATCTTTCAGATGAAAACGAGGCTCAGCTGCTACCTGGTGAGATCCTGCGCAGAGGACCCAGTTAGTGAGATAATAAATGTGTGTTGTTTGAAGCCATGGAGTTTGGGATGGTTTGTTATGAGGTGTAGCTAACTAATATAGTGCTGGCTCTTAGCCTAGAGAGAACTCAGGACCAGAGCAGGCAGTGGTGCAGGTGGCCAGCCAGGAAGTTCCCCCATTGTATCTTCAGTGTTGTGTTACAATAGGGGCCCTCTATTTCTAGATTAATCGGACTATAAGAAATATAAATATAAAATATAAAAATAGAGGCTCGGCGCCTGTGGTTCACGCAGCTAAGGCGCCAGCCACATACATCTGAGCTGGTGGGTTCGAATCCAGCCCGGGCCCACCAAACAACAATGACGGCCGCAACCAAAAAATAGCCAGGCGTTGTGGCAAGCGCCTGTAGTTCCAGCTACTTGGGAGGCAGAGGCAGGAGAATCACTTGAGCCCAGAAGTTGGACGTTGCTGTGAGCTGTGATGCCACAGCGCTCTACCCAGGGCAACAGCTTGAGGTTCTGTCTCATAAAAAAAAAAAAAAAAAATATATATATATATATATATATATACACACATATATAAAAATAGAGAATAAATAATATATATTTATAAAAATATATATACATAGAGAATAAATAATAATCCCTTTTTCTTGATTCTAAAATCAGGGTGGTGCAGTCTGAGAGACTATTAGGTATTCTGTGGCCAGAGTCACCTCCGACTAGTCCTTGGGCCTCATGGCATCTTTCTGCTATTCAGCCTTAGTTTCCCTGCCTATAAAACAGGGACCACGAAGCCTGCTTCTAGAGTCCTGGCCTGTCATTGCTGAGTCATGGGGTGGGCACAGCCCAAGACAGGGAGGTAGACAGCATCAGGGGCTGGCAGGCTGCATGGGAGCTGCATAGCCATAGCCCAGCAGAAGCTGCCTGATGTCATCACTGGGTTTTTTTTCTCATCCCTCCTGGCAGGTGCTATATAGCCTAGGGACCTAATCCCTGTGGCATGCAGCCACGCGGCGGCTGGTGGCTCAAGCCTGCACGTTGGCACTGGTGACACCTGAGCCTGGCCAAGGGGGTTCCACTACACCTGCTGCCAGATTGGCCAACACGTGTGTGCACCAGGGGAATAGGCTGGAGCAGGCTCTGGGGACCACACGCTGGCCGTAGCCTAAGGCAATGGAGCTCTGGTCTCACTCCAGAGAAAACTGGGGGGGGACAGAGGAGGACTCTGCTTCATTTGTAGAGGATGTAAAAGGATCTGTGGGAGATATAGCAGGCACATGGTAACCATTCACCAAGTGGCCACATTTTGAATCTTTACTGTCTTTGTCCTCATCGTGACTGGGGCCAGGGATTGGTGAGGTGGTGAGACACCATGGGAGCGAAATTTATTTAAAAAAAAATTTTTTTTGAGACTGAGTCTCACTCTGTGGACCAGGCTGGAGTACAGTGGCATCATCACAGTTCATTGCAGCCTCCAATTCCTGGGCTCGTGATCGGCCTGCCTCAGCTTCCTGAGTAGCTGGGACTACAGGTGTGCATCACCACCATGCCTGGCTTATTTTTCTTATTTTTTTTTTTAGAGATAGGGTCTTGTTATATTGCCCAGGCTGGTCTCAAACTCCTGGCCTCAAGTGATCCTTTTGCTTTGGCCTCCCAGAGTGCTGGGGTTATAGGCATGAACCACCACTCCCAGACTGGAGCAAATTTTAAGGGGATGTCAAAAAGTTCAGTCATTGTAATAAATCATAGTTTCATGCAATGTTTAAAAAATATAAAAATGAATGCAAACTATCCATGTTGAACTGAATATTGAGTTTTTCATTAAGGATGGACTCTGGTAGGGCTGGGATAAGGGTAAAGCAATTCCCTCTATTTAGAATTTTCATCTTTGCTATGGATTTTTCTTTGGCATTAGTTTTCAGTTTTCAGGTTTTTTTTTTTTTTTTTTGCAGTTTTTGGCCTGGGTTGGGTTTGAAACCGCCACCTCCAGCATATGGGGCCGGCGCCCTACTCACTGAGCCACAGGCACTGCCCCGTAGTTTTCAGTTGTAAGAAGTGCTGCACTCAGGCTTGGCGCCTGTGGCTCAAGGGGCTAAGGTGCCAGCCATGTATACCTGAGCTGGCGGGTTCAAATCCAGCCTGGGCCTGCTAAACAACAATGACGGCTGCAACCAAAAAAAAAAAATAGCCGGGCGTTGTGGCAGGCACTTGTAGTCCCAGCTACTTGGGAGGTGGAGGCAAGAGACTCGCTTGAACCCAGGAACTGGAGGTTGCTGTGAGCTGTGATGCCACAGCACTCTATCTAGGGTGACAGCTTGAGGCTCTGTCTCAAAAAAAAAAAAGAAGTGCTGCATTCAGATATGACTTATGACAACTGAGTTTTTCAGCCTCAGCAGGCTTAAGAAGTGAAAACTGAAGAGCAGTCAATGACTACTGAGAAGGATGCTGGTAGTGACTGCTAAGAGACCCTCCTGCTAAGAGACAGGAGCGAGTCCCTTGTGCCTAGAGGCATGCAAGTCTGGACTTAGGATGCTGGCAACAGTGACCTGGCCTGTATGACTGACTCTGGGTCCCTGAACCAAAGTGGGACATTAGCTCTTTTCATGGTGAAGGTGGGAGGTGTGAACAAAAGCCTGCCTTGTCCCTCTGAAGTATATTAGCAGGGTTTGGGGCCAGGAGTTGCCCCCACCATGGAAGGAGATGGGGGTTCCACAGATATCTCTGGAGATGGGCATTTCAGGGACTCCAAAACACAGGGAACCAGACCAGGTGGCTCATGCTTTTTTTTTTTTTTTTTTGAGACAGAGCCTCAAGCTGTCACTCTGGATAGAGTGCTGTGGCATCACAGCTCACAGCAATCTCCAATTACTGGGCTCAAGCGAGTCTCCTGCCTCCGCCTCCCAAGTAGCTGGGATTACAGGCACCCGCCCCAAAGCCTGGCCATTTTTTTTGTTTTTTTGGTTGCAGCCGTCATTGTTGTTTGGTGGGCCGGGGCTGGATTCGAACCCGCCGGCTCAGGTGTATGTGGCTGACGCCTTAGCCCGCCGAGCCGGCTCACAGCTTTTAATTCTAGCACTTTGGGAGGCTGAGGCAGGAGGCTCAACTTGAGCCCAGGAATGGGCATTGGACAGAGTGAGACTTTGTCTTAAAAAAAAAAGGAAAGAAAACCTACAAGATACAGGGGCCATTAAGGAACATCCCTCCCCTATCAGAAAGATTCTAAGGGGAGGGAGAGCCATCCCCAAAACACACAATCCCATCAGAGACGGAGCTGGGCCAGGGTTTGGGGAGGGAGTCACCAGTGCCCACCTGTCAGGATTTGGGAGTGTCATGGGCTAAACTTAGTCTCTCCAAAAAGGTCTATCAAGTCCTAACATCCATCCCCCTCCACACAGGCTCTGCCACCAGAGTCCTGGTCCCAGCTGCTGTTTACAGAGACTTAGAGATGAGCAGATGAGACTGGGACACAGGGTGAGGCCCCCACACCCCCAAATCAGCCACACCTCTAACTCACCTGTCAGCCCGGAGGGGAGTGCAGCCTCCCAAAAGGTCCCAAGATAACAAAGCCTGTTCCCAAGTAAAACTGCTTCCTGATTCCTCTTTCTCAAATTCATCATGGAATACGTGGCAATTAAACAACACACTGAAATGCAACCTCACCCAAACCTTCAGGGTACAGGGAAAGCAACAGGAAGCCCCTACCTGTAAACACCTGGGTTAGGAAGGAGGAAGAGCTGAGATTCACAGCCTAACTTGACACCTTAAAGAACCAGAAAAGGAAGAGAGAAAAGAACCCAAAGGCAACAGAAGAAAGAAAATTACAAAGATTAGAGATAAATAAAACAGAGACCAGAAAAACAGTAGAATCGAGGAAACCAAAAGTTAGTAGTTGGTTCCTTGAAAAGGAAAATTTGCCCCCAAATTGACAAACCTCTAGCGAGGCTGACCAAAAAGAAAAAAGGAAGAGAAGATGAAAGAAAATGACTAAAGTCAGAAATAAAAGAGGGGCCGTTACTCCATTACTACTTCCATTACGACCCACCTTATAAAAATGAAAAGGAATATAAGAGAATACTGGGCTATTATGAATAATTGTAGTCCCACCTCACCAGACAATCCACACGAAATTGACAAATTCCTAGAAACACACAAATGACTGGATTAGCCATGGTTTCAGACTCAGCTCAACATTTCTTAAATACCAGGCACTGTGCTGTGCCTTTTTACATTTTTGTATTTACAGCTTCATTTAGCCTTTGCAACATTCCTGCAAAGTGAGGAATGTCATCTCCACTGTAGATAGATGACAGGGACCCACCCAAATGTGGTGGAGCGTTTAGAGGTGGGCCTGGGATTTGAACTCAGGTTTCCTGGCTCTGAGCCCAGAGCTCTTTATGGGATGACTCCAACTCCCCATGTGTCAGGAGCACATAAAACACTGTGGCTTGTTTGTTCCTTTTTCTAAAAAATAAGAGATTCCAAGGTCTTGAAGTAAGATAAAATGCTACATACCTTTTTTAGTTTACTCAGGAAGCACGGCTTTATGCCCTGTTTAAAAAAGGAGAAAGAGAAAAGCATGGTTAAATATTTTTTACTTACAAGGAACTCAGAGAGCTACTCCAGTGTTTCTCAGAGAACGATGTTGCTGTCACCAAAAATGTGGCATGAGAATTTGAAACAGCCATGTCCTGTGGAGAAAATGCCCCCGCGGTGGGGAGAGAATCAATTTTATTCTTTACAACTGATCCATTCAGAAAAGACAACTGCTGTTCTTTAGAACCTGTATTATTCCATTTTGGAATACGGGAGCCTCATCTCGTGGTCAAAAGTGCAATACATCAGGCACACCAGTGCAAGAAAAACAAAATGTGCAGGAATCAAGGCTTCACGTGGAATACTTGAGTGATTTTCCATCTCTGGTTTCTACTTTTATGTAAGCCACGTGCCGGGGCACAGAAGGAGGTGGAAATAGCAAACTGGGGGGGCCAACCAATTAACCTCGGGTGGAGGGAGTGACAGGTAGCTGGGCAGGAAGGCCAGGGATCTGAGGCTGGCTGCCCAGGGCCAAAGGTCAACAGGAAAAGAGGGAAGGCCCCGTGATCATACTCCAGGGGTGGGGTGGACTCAGGGCACTTTGGAGCTGCTGTTTACCACGGAGTGGGATCCTCTGCTCCCAGCGAGACCTTGGATGGAGCTGGGGCCATGTCTGTGTCTGACATTTAGTACCCGGAGTATAAGCGATCTTGTCCCTCCAGGCTCACCCTGTCTACAAGGACACCACCGACCTCCTAGTGTGTGGACAAAGAGACTCTCAGCGTTGAGCCGGGACCTGTGCCCAGATCAGCCACATGCCTTGTCCTGTGCTTCAGGTGGGGCTGCCATGGCCTCGCCACAGCCACACTCTGCACAGCTCAGGGCTAGGGCCCTCTTGGTCCTCAGAGAGGCCTCATCCTGTACAGTGGGGCTCAATCTGCTGTGGGCTTGCCCTGGGAGGTCAGCTGAGGCCCCTGACCCAGCCCAACCCAGGTCCAACTTCCTGAGTGGTCCCAGGCCTCACCAGGTTCACGTGGCTGAGGCTGTTTCCCTCTGGCCCTGTAGGTGACCTATGGTTTCCCAGAGACAGCCCGGCCCCTCTTCCTTTACAAACATTTGCTGTTTCCACAAACCACTGGGTTTTTTTCCCACCTACACAAAGGGTACCCGCAAGGGTACGTGGCCTGGGCTGAGGCTAAGGGCCTTGCACAAGCCTCTCCCAGCAGCCCAGGCTGTCGTGGCTGCAACCAAGGCCAAAAAGGAGGCCTGAAGTCTGATGAGAAGATGCCTTCCCTGTGGCCCAGCTGGCTCTTAAAGAGTTCCAGGGTCTCAGGAGGCTCAGCCACAGGTAGGCAGTGGCTGGAGGTGGCTTTCTTTTAAGCCTGGTCTCTCCCCCAGGTACTTTGGACATGGTCTCTGGGTTTTTCTGGGGTGGGGCTGTCCTGCGCATTGCAGGTGCTGAGCTGCGTCCCTGCCTCCACCTACTCCATGCCGGGAACACCCTCACCTGCCCATTAGTGACAACCATAAATCTGCCCAGACATTACTCAGTGTCCCCTGGGGACCCAGAATCTCCCCTTGAGAGAACCCCTGACCTAATGACCTAGAGACACCAGAAGTTGCCTGCCCTTCTGCTTACACACAGGCAAGTGGGAATCTACGCCCTGGACCCTAGAGAAAGCACAGACAGCAGACACCAGGGGACTCTGGGACTCCCCTTTCCCCACCCACGGGTGCATGAGTCCACGGAAGAGTTGGAGGCTGGGTCAGCAAGCAGAATCCTACTGCCTTTCCAAGACTGTTGCAGAGAAGGAAGGGAAATTAAACTTCTGACCCACCACAAACACTGGGTGAGTGTGACATGCCCCCCCCTGGAGCTTGGGAGGACCTCAGCCCAGCCCTGTACTAAGGCAGGAGGATCGCTTGAACCAAGGATTTGGAGGCTACAATGACCTGTAATGATACCACTGTACTCCAGCCTGGGTGACAGAGTGAGACTGTTTCTAAAAAAAGGATCCAGCCTAATGCCTCCAGTGTTGCAGAGGAGAGACGCTAGTCAGGCTGTATCACATGTGTGCCAGGGGCGGCACCTCCCTTCCCTGTCCAGGAGGGACACCGGCCCTCTATCTCTGCTCTCCCGCCTAAGTCCTTTCTCCTTCCAGGTCTGAGCTCTCTCAGCTATAAAATGCCAGCCAGAGATTCTCCTAGAAGGACTTCAAAATACATCACCTATTTATTGTTCTTTTCATTCTCAGCCTGCGAGCTGGGGAGCAACACTCTCCAGTGGAGAAAGCTGCCCAGGACAGCCCGAGAAACAGGAAGTCCTGTTCTGATTTTTACCAGATCTTCTGGGAGACCGTGGGTAATCCCCTTCTTGAGCCAGTTCTCTGAGAAGCATCTCTGCATTCTACTTCTCAGAAAGAAACAGTACTCCGGGCAGCCATTCACACCCTCCACCCACTAGGCTGTTTGCAATAAAATCCAGGGTTCTTATGGGAGCTGGAACCGGGTCACCACAAACCCTCAGAGAGTTGCTGGTTTCCCCATGAGGACAAACACCTACAGCTGATTATTTTTCCTTTTTCTTTTAAATAACCAAGAGACATTATTTTTGTTCAGCTGAAAGCTCACAATCACTTTCAATATCTACAGCAGGGTTTTTCCCCCTGGATACAGTGGACATTTGGGGCTGGATTTTTCTCTGGGGAGGGGCTGTCCTGGGCACTGCAGGTGCTGAGCAGTGTCCCTGCCTCCACTCACCCCATGCCAGAAGCAGCCCCCTGGCATGACAACCACAAGTGTCCTTTGGGGGACAGAATCACCCCCACCCCAACCTCACCCCTTCAAGAACCACTGCTCCAAGATTATTGAGGTAATGTCTTCGAAGCCCTTCAGTGGATTTGTTTTAAGTATGGATTTTGAGCATAACTATTAATTGTCAAGTTATTTAAACATTCCTACCTACCCACCCTTCCTTGGTCCAGAAAGGATTTGAAGCTCTATGTCCATGCAAAAGACACCATGACATTGCAAAAACTAGTAAAGGAAGAACCAGGGTGGTACTTGGGGGTGGAGAGGAGTGAGGGAAACGGTAAGAAAAATATAAGCAGAGTTAGAAGAATGAGAAGGAGGATCTTTACATGGAAGGGCTGTTTTGTGTTCATTTTAAATGTGGTTAGTTTTCAACTAAACAAAAATGATGTTTATTGATTGTACTGGGCTGAATGGTGTTCCCCCAAGATTCATGCTCTTGACCTCCTTTGGAGATTGGGTCTTTGCGGCTGGGAGATGATGAGGATCTTAAGATGAAATCATCCTAGATTTAGGATGGACTCTCAATCAATCAAGTACCTGGGGTTTTTATCAGAAGAAGAAACATGCAGACACACAGAAGAGGGGAGAAGGCTGTGCAAAGACGGAGGCAGAGACTGGAGTGATGCCACCACCAGCCAAGGATGCCTGGAGCCCTCAGGAGCTAGAAGAGGCAGAAAGGAGCCTCCTCTGCAGATGCAGAGGGACCGTAGCTCTTGATTTAGAGCTTAAGAGTTGCAGAACTGGGCGGCTCCTGTGGCTCAATGAGTAGGGCGCCGGCCCCATATACCGAAGGTGGCGGGTTCAAGCCCGGCCTCGGCTGAACTGCAAAACAAAAAAATAGCTGGGCGCTGTGGCGGGCGCCTGTAGTCCCAGCTACTCGGGAGGCTGAGGCAAGAGAATCGCTTAAGCCCAAGA
>CAUYON010061268.1:0-33507 GCA_963573935.1 Arctocebus calabarensis
AACAGACGCAACCACTTGCCCAGTCTCCGCCGCTTTAGCCTTCCTCAGGGTGTCCAGAAGCCTCACGCTGTCTCCCTGTGTCCCCAAAGGGAAGTTTCTGGGCAGATCCCACCTGGCAGAGATGCCTGAAGTCCTCTCTCCCTAGTCTCACTGTGCCCAGCCGCAAGGAAGCTGTTACTCGTCCGCCATCTTGCTCCGCCCTCCACTGTTGTGGATTTTCTACAAATGAATGGTGGCAGAGGCTGAGAACACTAATTCATGCCTACAATTTTGATTGTATTTTTTAATGGTATTGTGACCTCAAAAATATACATTACATATATAAATAATTTTAAATATACTCAATGCATGCATTCTTGAGAAGTGTGTTATTACCTAATCTTTATAAATAAAATATGTTATTTTATTCATTTTAAAAGAGCCAATATATATCCATTTATTCCTTTTCTAGGCATATAATTTTGTTTTAACAGAATATAAACACTTTATTTTTTCATTCTCTTTCCATTCATTCATCAAACCACTTCATAAATATTTCTTGATTATATACTATTCATACATTTCAGGCACATGCCACATACACCAATGATATATCGATTTTTTGTATAAATATTTTAAAATAATCTTAAACCTGCAGGAAAGTTACTTTGTTTTTAATCCTTAACTGTGAGAGGCTAGTTTGCTAACTTGATGCCCTTAACACCCTCCCATCAACAGTTTCGTTTCTATTTCTACACAAGTGACATAGAGGAATGCCTTTGTTTGTGGCACTTAGGTCAGATGGTTAACATTACTAAATATCCACTATCTAGTTTTCAGGTCCTAGTTCAATAAAAATTGTACCAATTTGTCCTTTATGACAAAAAGATCCAGTTCAGAATCAGATATTGCATTAGTTTATCATATATCTCTAGTCTTCTTCAGTCTGAAATAGTCCCTCAATCATCGACTTTCATAATCTTGACATTCTGGAAGATTATGGCCAGTTACTTTGTAGAATTTTCCTCAATTTGAGTTTGTCTGGTGTTTCTTTATAATTGGCTTCAAATTATCAAGAGATGCTGTGTTATTCTCAATGCTTGCTAATAGAAGATGCATAATTGTGACTTGACTCATTGTTGACAATGCTGACTTTGTTTACTTGCATAGACTGTCACCTGCCAGGGAGTAGAAAATCTACTTTCCATTTTCAAACTGATAAGTATTTTAGGAAGTAGGTGCTTAGAGAATATAAAAATGTTTTGTTTGGCATCAAATGTTAAATAAATGTACTTATTCATTTAAACAGTCTGGGCTCATATTTTCTATTTTATTGAATAGACTAGGAGTCACTATTCTCAGTATTCATCTTAATCCCAGATTTGGACATCAAGGGCCTTTTTACCTCATGTCCTTTTGAAATGTTCCCATTATTCTTTGCGAGCGCCTTTGTTTCCTGACACAAGAGGACATTCCCGATTTGGTCGTGCATTTTCCCAGCACTAGGTCTCAAGTCATCCATTTTCCAAAAGTCTTAACTTATTTTAGTGGAAATTGGTATTTAAAAGCCAAGATGTGGCTTTTTGCTCTCTCTGCCCCTCTCTCCCCCATATCTATCCATCTCTCTCCTCTCTCCCACACTTTTCCCTCTCTCTCTCCCCCCTCCTCCTTAATGCTGCTGGGCAGCATCCCCCGCCAATAAAGACCTTTCATACAAAACAAAACAACAAAAAAATAAAAGCCAAGATGTGGATGTGCCAAGAGCTCAATGCTATTGGGTGAGTTGCTGTTCCAAGTTTTGTGTGTGTGTGTGGGGGGAGGGGGGAACAGGCATGTTAACAAACTTAGTTAACATATAGTGTACACCAAATATTACCTCCATGTGTACACCCTCCCATCTGTCTCAGTTGGATCGTTGCTCTGAATCCATATTTTGGTGCTTGATATTTCTATTGTTCTAATCACCATGTCTAATCTCATAAACAAATATTGCTCCAAACACAAGAAAAACAGCTGAAATAAGAAAAAAATAGCAGAAACAATACACAAATGATTTAAGCACTCCCTGCCAGGGACTTCACATATTGGAATCATCAGATGAAGAATTTAAAATAGTTTTCTTTTAAATGTTTAAAAACTTAAACACTGGAAAAAAATGAGTGCACAATAAGAGACTATTAAATAATGTTAAGTCAATATTTAAAAAAATAAAATTGAGCTTTTAATTTAAAAGTTATTAAGTTATCAACTCGAGGTTATATAAAATAGCTAAAATGTAGTCATCAGCGACACTGACTACTTTTTTCTTAAATCATAAGTCCCACATTAATAGCCAATATCTCCAACTCTTAGCTAAAAGATAATTGCAAAATTTTTTAATGAATTATCAGAGGGTAAATAAGAACCAGTAACAGACTTTTTCTATAGGACTAATATTACATAAGCATAATAGAAACATGAAGTTTAGTTATATATGTAAAAATGGTGATTTTTAGTTCATATCGATAATGCAAGCGTTTTTTAAAATTGGAACATGCAGCATACTTCATTGGATGGCACCTCATTTTATTGTACTACATAGATTTTGAAATTTGCAAATGGAAAGTATGCGGCAGCTTGGCATCCAGCATGTGCATCTATGCCATTTTTTCAACTGTATATGCTCACCTCCTGTGTCTAGATCCCATTCTCGTAATTCTCACAATACTTCAAACTTTTTCATTATTATTATCTGATTTAGTAAACTTTAATCAGTCTTCGATGCTATTATCATTGAAAGTGCTTTGGGGTGCCACAAACAATGCCCACATAAAATAGCAAACTTAGTTGACATATAGTGTATGTACTCTGACTACTTCACCAAACTCTCCCTCTCTTCAGCCTTCCCTATTCCTTGAGACATGACTAATTGAAGTTAGGGCACTTATTAACCCTAGAATGACCTCAAAAGGTTCAAAGGAAAGACAGTCACATACTTCTCACTGTAAATCATAACTAAAAATAATCAAGCTTAGAGAAGAGGGAAAGTCTAAAGCAGTGGTTCTCAACCTTCCTAATGCCGTGATCCTTTAATGCCGTTCTTCATGTTGTGGTGACCCCCAACCATAAAATTATTTTTGTTGTTACTTCATAACTGTAATTTTGCTACTGTTATGAATTTTAATGTAAATAGCTGATATACAGGATGGTCTTAGGCAATCTCTGTGAAAGGGTTCGACCCCCAAATGGGTCGTGACCCACAGGTTGAGAATTGCTAGTCTAAAGCCAAGATAGGCCAACAGTTGGGCCTCTTGTGCCAAACAGCCAAATGTGAATTCAAAAGAAAAGTTCTTGAAGGAAATTAAAAGTGCTACCTCAGTGAACCAACAAATAATAAGAAAGTGAAACAGGCTTTTTGCTGATTTGGAGAAAATTTTAAGTGGTCTGGATAGAAGATCAAATAAACTCAACATTCCTGTAAGCCAACGCCGTAACTCTTCAATTCTATGAAGGCCGACAAAGGTGAGGAAGATGTAGAAGTAAGGTTTGAAACTAGCCAAGGTTAGTTCATGGGGTTTAAAGACAAAAGCCATTTCCATAACATAAAAGTGCAAAGTGAAGTATTGCACTACTCTAAATATCTAGTTAAGATCATTAATGAAGGTGGCTACACTAGTAGATTTTCAGTGCAGCTGAAACAGCCTTATATTGGAAAAAGATACTATCTAAGGCTTCATAGAGAGAAGTTAGTGCCCAGCTTTAAAGCTTCAATTAATAGGCTGACTCTATTGTTTATAACTAATGCTGCTGGTGACTTTAAGTTGAGATCAGTGCTCAAGCATCATTTCTTTCTTTCTTTTCTTTTTTATTTTTTTGGCAACAGAGTCTCACTTTATTGCCCCTGGTAGAGTGCTGTAGCATCATGGTTCACAGTAACCTCAAACTCTTGGGCTCAAATAGCTGGGACTACAGGTGCACATCACAACACCTGGCAATATTTTTAGAGACAGGGTCTTGCTCTTTCTCAGGCTGGTCTTGAACTTGTGAACTCAAGCAATCCACCTATCTTGGCCGCCCAGAGTGTTAGGATTACAAGAGCAAGCCATTGTGCCCAGCCCTTCATGTATCATTTCTAAAACTCTATGATAATTAAGAATTATGCTAAATCTACTCTGTCTGTGCTCTGTAAATGAAACAACAAAGCCTGAATGAAAGCATATCTGTTTAGAGCACGGTTTACTCAATATCTTAAGCCCACTTTTGAGACCTGTTCAGGGAAAAAAAAAGATTCCTTTCAAAATACTGCTCATTGACAATGTAGCCTATCATCCAAGAGCGCTGATGGAAATGCGCAAGGATGATAGATTAATGTTGTTTTCATGCTTGCTAACACAACATCCATTTCTTAGCCATGGATCAGGAATAATTCTGATGTTCAACTCATATTATTTAAGATATACATTTTATAATACTATTGCTGCCATCAATAGTGATTCCTCTGATGGATCTGGGCAAAGTAAATTAAAAATCTCCTGGAAAATACTTACCATTCTAGATACCATCAAGAACATTCATCATTTGTGGGAAGAGATCAAAATATCTCCTTTAACAGGAGTTCTTAAAAAGTTGATTTTAATGTATACTTTGAGAGATTCAAGACTTCAGTGGAGGAATTAACTGCAGATGTGGTGGAAATAGCAAGAGAACTAGAATTAGAAGCCTGAGGATGTGACTGAATTGCCAAAACCTCATGATCAAACTTAAGTGGATAAGGAATTGCTTCTTATGGACAAACAAAGAAATTGGTTCCTTGGGATAGAATCTGCTTCTGATGAAAATGTTGTGAACATTGTTGAAATGGCAGTGAAAGAATTAGACATAAACTTAGTTAATAAAGCAGTAGAAGTGTTTGAGAGGATTGATCTCAATTTTGAAAATAGTTCTGGATAAAATGCTATCAAACAGTATAGCATGCTACAGAGAAATATTTTGTGAGTCAATTGATATGGTAAATTTCGTTGTTGTTTCATTTTTAGAAATTTCCCCACTTACGTTAATCTTCAACAACCACCACCCTAATCAGTCAGTGCCATCAACATGGAGCAAGACTTTCCACCAGAAGAAAAGATTATAACTCATCCAAAGGTTTGGATGATTATTGGCATTGTTTTAACAGTAAAGTACATATTTTTAAATTAAAGTGTGTTCATTGTTTTTTCAGGCAATGCCTCTCACATACTTCATATACTCTAGTGTAAACACAACTTTTATGTGCACTGAGAAGTCAGAACATTCATGTGACTCACTTGACTGGAATATTCACTTTCCTGCCTTGGTCTGGAACTGAACCTGCAATATCGCTGAGGAATGTCTGTACATAAGTGCAATTTCTGATATTAATTTATAAAAGAAAAAAAAATCATATGATTAGCTCAACAAGCTTTTCATACAATTCAATATCATTCATTATTTAAAAAACTTGGAGACAGGTAGGAATAGAAAGGAACTTCCTTGAACTGACGTATTATGCAGGTTTAACTAACACCAGCTAGTTAAACCCAAGCAGGTCTACAGTTTAATGTTATTGTTTTGGTGCTGGTCTTCACTCAAGTCATAATTTACTGTGGAAAGCTCTCCTTCAAGCAGATAGATTCTTTGGCCCACCTCCTATAACTGCCTTAAAGAATAAAGAGCATATTTCCCCCAGATGTTCTAAGGGTTGTCTATGCAAATCCTTGAGTAGTCAGCCCCTCTGGGGACTTTCTCAGCTGAAGAAAAATTCCTTGCCCAAGATCTATGGCAGCCTCCATCCAATGACCGATTGACATGTTGGTGGTATAAGGGCTCAGAGAGCTCTGAAAGATCGAACATCCTGGCGACTTTGGCTTCCAGTGTTATAGTCAGAGGAAAGCACTGTGGAGGACATTACATGGTGATTCATGACTGAAAGTCATGATTTGTACCTGGAAGCTCTGTACTTGACATTTCTCCACCGCGGATTGGTCCAAACTGCATAATAGGGCCCCATTACAACCATAAGAAAGGTTGAGAAATGTACTTTTTCCTTTGCACCACAGAAGAGGAAATAAGGTTAGGGAACATTATCATTATCCTATTTTCTGCCACAAATAATATCTGTGTAAATTAACCAGCCAACATTGTTTTCAATGATAAAATAATGGCAGGACTTCCTTTTATTTAGAAAAAACACAGATATCCACCATAACTGATTTAATACAAAATTTTATATAGGAACCAGTAGTACCATAAAACAAGTATTTAGGATTAACAAGATTTAAGAGCATATGGATTGGAAATGAAGTGAGAAAACTAAAAATTACAGCAGGTGATCTGATGATTGTTTGAATAAAACATACCAAAAATCAAATAATATATCTTTTTAGAATTAAATAAGATTATGCATATGATCAACAAACAAAGTCATGCATGACAAGTAGTTACAAAATTTTAAAATGTACTATTTATGTTAACACCCTGAAATATAAGATACACAGTAATAAGTCTATCAAAAGATGGCTGAATTTTTTGAGCATTCTTTCAGTTTCCAGAAAACAAAGAAGACAGTGAATGAATATAGCCCATGTATTGTACATATTTTCCTTCAAATTGCTCTACATATTCAAAGGGAAGCTTTAAATATGTTTCATGAAGAAGATTGTCAAATTTATAAGCAGGAGCAAAGGCCAGAGAATTACAAAATTTACCACATCGTTTTAAAACAAACAAGACTCATTGGTGTATGCTTTTAGCCATGGAGACAGTAAGGCATTTGTAAAGTTACAAACAGGTTACTTTTTGAAGCATGATGTAGATTACAAATATACTAGCAAGTGAGTTTCTGAGAATATGTGTGTGTGTGTGTGTGTGTGTGTGTAGCAAAGTAGCACAGGGACCAAGAAGGATTTGCAGAGAACAGATGGTCTTTTAAATTAATGCAATAATTGATGTTCCATTTAAGAAACAAAACAGTATCTGCCTTCCATTCTACACAAAAATATTTAGATGAGTACGTCTTAAACATTAAAGTAAAAGTTAAAACATTTAGAAGAAAATACAGAAGAATTATTGAGATAAGAATTCCAGGGTGAAGAAGAATTTTTCGATCATACCAAAAATAAAAAGACTACAAAAGAAGAGATGGATGAGTTTTAATATATTGAAATTAAGAAATTTTCCCTATTAAAATATATCATAAATAAAGTAAAAAGAGAAACTGGGAGGGTTCAATATTTATAACACTTACATAATCAAAGTAGTGAAATTACTCAGTTTCTTGTCTCTCTCAATAAGTAAATCTCAAAATATTAGAAAAATGGCCAAATGTATAAAATCCATACAAGATACTTTTACTTAATTTACAAAACAGGTATTTTAACAAAAATGAAAACAAAAATAATGTGCTTAAGTGCATTAGGGAACTTAAAATAGCATACAATTGGATACTTTTCCTTCTATTCTTGAGATACTTTACTAAGAAGAATGTGTTCCAGCTCCATCCATGTAAACATGTAAGAGGTAAAGTCTCCATCTTTCTTCAAGGCTGCATAGTATTTCATGGTGTACAGTATCTAATGTACTCAGTCTTACTATGAAACCAATTTATAGCTTTCTTATGAAAGCTATAACCCAATTATAGCCCAAGAAGAAGGGAAAAGGGGAGAGGGAGTGGAGGGGAGGGGGGAGGATGGAGGGAGGGAGAGTAATTGGTGGGACCACACCTACAGTGCATCTTACAAGGGTACATGTGAAATTTACTAAGTGTAGAATATAAATATCTTAACACAATAACTAAGAAACTACCGTGCAGGCTATGTTAACCAGTTTGATGAAAACATTTCGAATTGTATATAAAACCTGCACATTGTACCCCATGATTGCATTAATGTACACAGCTATGATTTAATAAAAAGAAAAAGAATATCATACAATTCCATGGTTTATTATGTTATCAAATATTCAAAACCTAAGTGGGCTTTCCATATTGTCTCCTCCGAAGGGTCCACCATTCCCCTTGGAACTCACACAGGGACTGAGATTAATCTTCTGAGCAGACAACTAACCTGTTGCCCTGGGCACAGTGTTGGCTCCTATTCTGGTTAGTGCAGACAGCTTCAAAGCTTCTGAAAGGGTGTCCAACCTTATTATTTTTTTGTCTGCCATACCTTGGAAGAATAAGAGTTATCTTGGGCCTCACATTAAATACACAGACACTAACTATATAGCTGGTCACCAGAAAAAAGGTCTGTGTATACTTCTTATGACGCAAAACAGTACTCCCCGAATCAACATGCAGCCTGAAGGCCACAGGTTGGACGCCTGTAGTAGAGGCTTCTCTTGCATTAACTGAATAATATTTGTCAGTCTTCTGCCTTCAGGAGAAACGATCATCTGGGATACAGAGAATGGAAGAACGTTTCTTCTAACACATTAGAAACTGTGGTGTGATTTTACTAGTCCAGTTATAAAAGCTAAGAATTTTTTCCCCTGTATATGTCTTCTCATATTTATGTCTCTCTTTTTTTGCAACGTTTCTGCCCTTTGTACTTTCTAGCCAGTATAAATCTCTAAGAGATTATTATTTTAGGGGATTATGATACTATATACACTCCACCCTAGGTTTTAGTAAATGCTAATAAGAGTTCTTGCAGGATCAAAATGGGCATTAGAGACAAAGAGCCCCAAATGGTTTTGAGTGTATGAAGAGCATAGTAAGGCAGTAAGTAGTGAGAAGTACATGTGCACCTGAGTGTGTGAAGAGGGGGCAGAAGGGCTGCTGCTATTTTCATTGGAGTCAATTATTTGAAGGAGATAATTCAAGGCAGCTCTTTTGCTGCCTTTTTAGGAATGATGCTCCTAAGATGATGCACGTGATAAAATAACTCCTATTTCATTTAATTGTTTTGATAGTGTTGAGTCACAGCCAATAAGTTTCAACTTAATGCTGAAACCATCAGGAGGTTGGTAAATTTTAAAGAAAATTCTTCTCTGCAATTCTTTTTCCTTTGCTCTGCCATGTCAGCACCCTTGCTTTCTTGTCCTTAGGTACTTAACATGGAATTATTTAAAGTATTTAATTTTAACCTCCTTTCTTTCAATCTCATAATTGAAGTTATTTTACTCTTATAAAAACCATCTATTATACTTAGTTAAAAGGGATTATATGTTAAATGAGGACTGTGATTTAGAGAGGGGGAAATGGATGGATTGAATTAGGAAAGGAAGACTGATTGAGGTTTAAATTAAAAATGAAATATAAATTACATAAAAGTGATGCATTTTCTAGATCCTATACTTTATCTGAAGAGAGCTTTTAGTGTTCTGGCTACTTTTGTAATTGCTAAAAAGAATATAACCAGTTGGAGGCTTAAAAGTTTAGGCAGCCTTTTCAAATGTTTATTTCCCCAAACTACATTAATATCTACAAGATCTCTCTTGGATTGCTTTAGAGAAATTTACTTCTAAGATGTTTATTGTGATTGCTTTAGATAAATTTACTTCCAAAATGTTTATTTTGGAGTCCTATGTAATATTTTGTAATCTAGACTACTTTGTAATATGCATTTAAGTCGTCAATTTTCCCAAAGATACCCATTAATAATATTGCAAGCATTCACTTACTGTATCCAACATATTGTTATCACAAGTGGCTATGACTTTATTTGCACCAAAAGAAAAACAAATTTCAGCTACAAATATATGGCAGATTGTATTTTGCTAAAATGAGTCGACTCTTGCTCCATTCCTATCAAGAGATGAAATTTATTTTCTCTCCACCTTGAACTTAAAGCATGGGGAAAAGGGCTGACTTCATTAATAGAGTAAAGTAAAAATGATGCTGTGTGCTAGGTCATAAAAGGAGCTATGGATCCCTCAAGGCTGTCTTTCCCCTGAGATTCAAGTTTTGGGACTCCTGAAGTGACATGTAAGAGTCTAGCTACCCTGAAGCTACTGTGTTAGAGAGACTTGGAGAGAGGCCCACAGGTGTGGGTAGAGAAGCCGAAGGAGCCTCATCTGTTCAGCACTAAGCTGTTCAGTTTTTCTAAGCCAAGTCACTGTATATGTAAGTGGAGAAGCCTTCTGATGATTCCAGCTCTCAGCTTTTGTGCCGCCCCTGCCTAAACCGCAGATTTGTGAGCAAATGATGAATAAGTACTGTTTTCAGCCACTCTATGTTAGACTGGTTGATTATGCACAGTTTGGTAACTAGAAAAAAATGATTGAACTTCAAATACCTTAACCGATTGTTTGTATCTCAAAGACAAAGCCACAAGAACACCTTGGAAAACCAATGACCCCATTAGATACATCCCTTCTGAAAGAAGGCCTCTCAGCTCGTTTTGTGGGAAAGTCATGGAGCAGCGAGGAGGAAGAAACTGGCACATATTGTCATGCAAACCATGTCTCACTACTTTGTGCCCACATTGTATCTCAAATAGTTGTCATTCTATGTGAAAAAAGTTTATTTCGGTTTTTATTTGTAAACCGCAAAGTTAGTGCAGAACTGCATTCAACATTAAAACAGGGGTAAGTTGCTATCCCTATTTTGTCAGGTATGGAATACCAACTTCGGTGCAGTTCAATATTGTTAAGGGAGAGATAAGTCAAAAGGAATGTGTCAGGGTAAATCTTAGAAAGTAAAGCTCCTAGGACTTCTAAAGACTGTGAAGATTGTTCACAGAAGATGGAGGCAGCCTAAGAAATTGAGATGGAGTGGCCATGTAAGTTCAAGGAAAACACTATTATATGATGTCATGGAAGCGGGCAACTTAATACTGCTTCGATGTGGAGGTCACAAAAGTATCCATTGGAATTTGTCACCTTGACCTTCACCAGAGCAATTTCAGTGGAGTCTCTGGGGCTGTGTGTCAGAAGGGAATTAACGGCACACAATTGGGGAGTGTAATGTGAACAGTCTAACAAAGAAATCCCTGTGATTTCTAGGGTGGTTAGATTTGAAAATCTAGAAATGTCTGTCTTTGCCATGATGTATCCTTTTCCATGCACTGCTTTGACTTCAGACTTGAAAATGAGTCAAGAGAAAATAGTAAAAATATGTGAGAGGCCAACAGGGGAGTAAGAGAGAAAGGAAAGAGTACTGCTAATAATATACAGGTTCCCAGAACATGAGCAGATGAAAAGCCGCTCTCCCCAAAATAGAAACGCTGCTCCTTACTTTTTGTCCTCTCAAGCACTAAATACTCCACACTGCAACTCTGCATTTGTCAGCAGAGCGTTTACTTAATCTTCTTAAGCAAATTTAGCTGGGCAACCTCTTTTGAAGATTATGTTAGTCCTTTCAATATTCAAGAAAAAAAGTTTTTTAAAAGCCAGCAATCCATATTGGACTGCATATATATATACTTATTAAAAACCACAGAAGGCTATTGTGTAGCTAATGGCTTCGCGTGTGATTGCAGAATGCCAATTGCATTGTGTGACTATTTTAAAGTCAGGCTTTCTGCCAGCTTATGTCAAAATATATAAATCATTTTTGTATGAAATGTCGACGAGATTCGAACTTGATAGATTTAGGCATGTGTTTCTGATGGATTATTCAACCTAATCCTATTTAATCTAACTCCTATGTAGTGTTTGAATTTGATTACATACAGTGATTTCTAGAATATAGAATAATCATATAACTCTAAATGCCAACTCCACACAGTTCCAACTCCTTAGCATGGTATACAAAAGCCCCAAGGACCTTTCCAGTGTTATGTCCTGTCACTGCACATTTGACACTTTCCAGTGCTTGGAGTCCTTTATCTGCAACTCCAGTAGTAAAGTGCACTTTTCTTTTTTGCAACATGTGTCACAGAGCCTCACTCTTAAAACATCCTTCTGGGGGGGGATTTATGTAGTTTTTAAAAGAAATACTACCTAATATATCTTCTTTCTGAAAATTCATATTGCATATCAATAAATAGTTTTCCCAAAGTTTAAATTAACCGTACACAGTACCCAAAACTTTTAGACTATAACCGTTTCCAAATACTTCTTAACTCTGAAAAATGCTGATTTAGGAATACTTGCCCCCTACTCCCAAATGAGAAACCACTTCTCTCATATATCCAAGTGTAAATTGTCAAATGTCACTGAAAACCAGTTGTTCCAATATTACTTCAGAAAGAATTATCAGAAGGAGTCATTTTGTGCAGATTACAAACTTACACAGAGGAGAATTTTTTTGTAATCTCTATAATGTGCAAATAGGCACCCATGGCTTCAGTTAACACCTTCATTAAGAATACTAAATCCAAATCCAAAAAGGTATGTGCTATGTCTCAAATAAACTGGACTGTAAGTGGTAAAATGTGCTCTACGGGAAAAAAAAAAAAAACTGTGTTAGCAAACACACACACAAAAACAGGGATCAAGGTGATAGGAGGACATTGAAGTTGGAATTGGCTTTGAAGCATTGTAATAAAATTATTTCATTAAATGTGAATAGAATAAAGAAATATTTTTAAATTATGATATTATTTATATATGAGACAAATATATAACTGAGTTAATGAAATCAGAAATATAAAGAAATATTTGGGTTTTCCCTCTAAGAAGTTTTATATTAAAATTAACTAAAATATTTATCTATGAATGTGTATGTTTGTGTGCGTGTTTCTCACCGGGATAATGGGGGATTGACTTATATTTGTACTTATACATTCAATACCCATTGTGAAATTCTTCCTAATCTCCTTCCCTCTTTTTCCTTCTCTCTCCTCCTGGACCCCTGAGTTTTATATATCTATAGGAATAAAGATTACTGAGCTTTGCTGTCTTTTCTCTACCTATCCAAATTCTTAAGTTTAATATATGTTTAGAACTACCTGCTAGGGGATAGGCCTAGTATTTTCCTGGACTATTTATTCTGAAGGATTGAAACAATGCTGGACATAATGCTCAAGGAATGTATGTTAAATTAACTAATGATATTACTATTCAATTTAACACATTGATTAACCTCACATTTCATTTTCTTCTTTTGTTAAAAATTGGATTGGGTGCATGATTTATTCAGTAACTCCATTCATATGTTAAAGACTTTAGAATTCCTAAGATGAAAGACAGTATAATACAGCCTTGTAGATGAGAGCAATCATTTATCCTACAAACTTTCACTAGGTCTTTTGATACATCCCAGTTTCAGAGTAATAATATCAGTGAGTTTTTTTGTTATCAATAATAGTCTGAACCTGTGAAGATTATAATTTTTTTATTTCTATGAAAATATTTTTGCCACTAACTCAGTTTTGTATATATAGTCATATTATATTCTTTCGGATTCTCAATAGGAATCATGCTTTGCTACTACTAAAAACTTGCAAATCTATTGTTTTCTATTTTTAATGTAGTACATTTTAGAAAAATTAATTACTAAAATTGGTTGAAGTTATAAAAACCGTTTTAGCCTTTTTACTCTGTCAATTCGTACATTATAAAGGTTATGATTAACACTTTGGTATGAAGAAAGAGCTTTGGTAAGAGTACTAACCAATAATTTATGTAATTTATGACCTTGATTCAGACATTGAATTTAGTGACTATAAAAGGAAAATAGAGCAAGATAAATATTGTAAATGGTCTATTCATGGTCTGTATAAATCAGCCAGGTATATTTAAAGCCTTATAAATATTTAAACTTTTATAATGTAACTAGCTCTATTATCTAATAACATAATCATAAAATTAAATACTTTTCTTGAATTCAAATATAAAATCACTAAAAATTTTACAATTCATTGGGTAAATTGGAAAAGGAAATAACAAAGCAATTTCCATAAATTTCACCATTAAAGTATATCATAATTTTTATTTAGGTGGTTAATTTTACATAAGATATAATTTTATTGATTAAGCACAACTTTGCTGAATTTTAAATGTCCTTATTGACTAACGCTTTTTATAAGACTAGGAACTATGCCTCAAATTTTAAATTATTTTATTTTAATTCATCAATAACATTGTTACAGTCATCTAATGTTTTAAAGTATTTCTTTCTCAATATCTGACTGGTAGTTTAAGTTAGTGTGCTCAATTCTCTTGAAAACAATAACTATAAATAATTAGTATTCATAACGTTTAGCTAACAGTCAGGCAATGAAGACACTCAGAACTTAATTAAATTTAGCAAGTTATAGCTTGGTGCTTCTCAGCATATAAAAAGAGTTGACAAATATCATCTAATTACTTCCTCTCTCCCCTCCATAATGATTCAATCACTTAGTACAAAACCAAATTTCCAAGTGTCAGACATTGAGTTTTGACCTAAATTTATTAAAATTTTTATTGTCTGGTAATATTGTCCTTATTATTGGTGCACAATAATGGGGAGGAGGACCTAAAGGGTCACAACTTTTTCTCTCACTTCTCTGAAATTATGTCATTTTATATTTTTGGAAAGTCATCTATCTTTTTGTATGGGATGCAGCCCCCATTTAATACATTGCCTGTGCTCTTCCAAAAACAAAACGAAATACTGTGTTTTAACAACAGATTGTAGTATCAACTTCCTTAGACACATTCAGTTGACATCTGTGACATTGTGGAGTAAGAAAAACATGTGTTCCACAATTACATGTTAATAAGCCCTTAAGTATTTCTTTTCTATTTATGTAAAGTAGACTTTGAATTGTCCACATCCAACGGAAGGCCAGATCTTCAATATTCAATAGTGCAGCAGCTCCCTCTATAGGAGACTTGGAACTATATGCTGTTCTGGGGAACCAGAGAATTCAAAACAGATTTTTTTTTCTAAAAATTGTAGATAGTCATTTTATTCATTCACTGATTTATTTTCAACTATATATATATTTAAGGTAAGTTTCATTTTTAAAATGGAAGCTGGGAGGCAGTGGGGGGGAGAGAGAGAGAATATTGATAACAGTGAGTGGACTGATGCCTAAGTTTTTAGAAAAATTTCCTATCTGTGGTCTCCAAAAGAAAAACACAATAAAAAAAATGTGAAATATATTTTAACCTGTCTAGTTTTCTTTAATTAGTCAAAATTATATGCAATGTACACTGACAATGGGCAAGCTAAAACGTCATGTATATACAAGGTCATTCTAAGAGGCTACATCAAAATATAGTAATACTGGATACCAAAAATGCACATCTCTTTTAAATAGATTTATATGTTAGAGTACTTTGGTAAATGTGACTTACACATCTTAGACAAACTATAAAATGAAATTGTGAGTTACTGAAACGGTTCAATTAACACAAATAACCACTGATAGAAATGTAATATTTCATCTCTAAGGTACACATATGTAATATAAGATAAAAATTTTGAAATTACTGCCAGGTAATAATTTTACTGGACAAAATTAATTATGTAATTAGCATGTGTTTCTTTCTTTTTTTTTCTGAAACAGAGTCTCACCGTGTAGTCCTTGGTTGAGTGCTGTGGTGTCACAGCTCACAGTAACCTCCAACTCTTGGGCTTAAGCAATTCTCTCGCCTCACCCTCCAGAGTAGCTGGGACTACAGGTGCCCACCACAGTACCCGGCTAGCATGTGTTTCTTACTTGACACATTGGCAATAAAATGTCAATAATGGTTGTTCCCTAATAAAATCAGACATTCTGAAATCTTGTAAGGCAATTTTATTGTATCATTAAGCAGTGCAGAAACTAGCTTAATTCAGTACAACATAGTTCAAATTATCATTACTTCAAATGACTTAAGTTCTAAAGAATGAGAATTTTTGAATAATATTATGCTGTGGTATTCAGAGTAATTTTAGTTTACCAGAAACTCAAAGGAGTCTATAACATAGTACTAGATTTCAGCCTCTTAACACAGCGTAAGTAACTTATAAATACCCATTCGTAATACCAATTCAAAATTAGTTCAATTCAGGTACCAACTACTCTTTCATTATCTTAATAAATAAACAGACTATCAGTTAGTCCTACCTCGGTTTGAGGTCAGTTTGTTTTCTTCAAACAAAGTAGGTATAAAAATTAAATATGCTTCTAGGAATTTATCCATTCCCTCTACGTTTTCTAGTTTGTGAGTGTAGAGGTTTTGGATGGATGACATTTTGTATTTCTGTGGTATCAGTTGTAATGTTGCTTTTTACATTTCTGGACTTGTTTGAGTCCTTTCTCTTCTATTTCTGGTTAATGGACTAGTTTCTATTCATTTTGTTTATCTTTTCAAAGAACCAACTTTTGCTGTATTGTTTGCTGTATTGTCTTCTTCTTCTTCTTCTTCTTCTTCTTCTTCTTCTTCTTCTTCTTCTGTGTGCATGTGGTTGTGTGTGGTTTCTATTTCATTTATTTCTGCTCAGAGTTCTTTTTATTTTTTCCCCCTTCTGCTGGCTTTGGATTTGGTTTGCTCTTCCATTTCTTCTTCCTTGAAATGTGACATTAGCATATGAATCTGTGATCTTTCTGTCTTTTTGATGTAGATACTTAAGGATATTAACTTCTCCCTTTGGAGTGCTTTTCCTCTATCCTGTAGATTTTGATAGCTTATGTTCCTTTTGTCCTTCATTGTGAGGACTCTTTTGATTTTGATCTTAATTTCAATCCTTGACCCAACGATTGTCCAACAGCAGGTTGTTTAATTTCTATGACTTTACGCAGCTTTTTGAGTTTCTCTTGAAATAAATTTTTTGTTTGATTCCACTGTAGTCTGAAAAAAAGTACGTGGTATGATTTTAATTTTTTTTTATTTGCTATGATGTGTTTTGTGGCCTAAGATATAATCAGTGTCCCACATGCTTGCTTAGAAGAGTATATATAGAGGCTGCTTAAAAAATGTGTACACATTTTAAGAAAGGAAAATATTGTATTAAATTTGTAATACTCAAGTCACATTTGACTTCTGCAATTAACAAAGGTGCTCAATATGAATAGTATTCACCTTTTGTTATTGGTAGATATTGAATATTACAATTTTAATGCAGTTCTTCATTTCTTAAAATGTGTATACATTTTTATGGCACCCTCTATATTTGGTAATTTGGGGATAGAATGCTCTGTAAGTGTCTGTTAGCTCAATTTGTCTAGAGTCTCATGTAAATCCAGTGTTTCCTTATTGATTTTCTGCTTTAATGATCTGTCTAGCTCTGTCAATGGGTGTTGAAGTTCCCGGCAACTACAACGCTACTATTTATTTCTTGGCTTTAATGTAGTAGAATTTGCGTTATGAATCTGGGAGCTCCTGTGTTAGATGTATATATAAATGTACATATAGTATTATTATATCTTCTTGTTGAAATGTTCCCTTTACCATTATATTATGACTACCTTTGCCTTTTGATCATTATTAATTTAAAACATATTGTATCTGTTAAAAATTTGTTTTGGCCTTCCTGTCATGATCTCTGTCTGTCCTTTATTTGCGAACATTTATGGCAGTGATAAGGTGTGGAAAACGAGTGAATAATCTCTGTGGTTATTTTTCTCAATTCAGTGTGTACATGCGTAGATATGAACTAACCAATATTTCTCTATGTTCACACATGTTAGACTCTCAGAAATTCTTCTGCATAGGATTCTTTTAAAGAGAAACAATGGCACGATCTTTTTAATTATACAAGTTTAGGTTTCATAAAACATTTCTGTCAAATTACACTAATGATAGAAGAGAACAGCCATTTTCCCCTGGCAGCAAAGGGTAATTACACATAATGTCAATAGACTGGAATATTTTTGAACTTACATGTGTTATCAAAAAGATTTTACATTTTATTGAATAAAATGTCTATATGTATTTTAATTTACAAGAAGCATAAAATTATTTATAATTAAATTATTAGATTGTCTTTCCCCCATGACTTCAGGTAGAATGAACATTGACAGAAGACGCATCATACTTATCTTGAGTTTTATCTCCACTTGGTTTTTCCTGAGTTGTGTCTACAAGTTCCCATTTGAGAAGCATGACAAAAATATAATTCTTCTATTAACCTTATATTTATCCCCCAAAACTTAAACTTATAAACTAGTTTAAAGTTTGTATTTGACTTTTAAAATGCCTTTCTGAAGTCCTCCATATTCTGCCCTTAGAAATTTTATATTCTAAAGCCCATAGCAAAGCTTTCACCTCTCAATAGGATTAAGGTTGACCCAAATAGCTTTATTAAATGTCCACAGAGTTCTAATTACTTGCTATATACTCCAGAATGACATAATCCCACATAAGTCATGAAATCATGTCCTTCTTTCAGAAAGTAGAGACTGAGAATATTCTATCAAGCTGCCTCAATTATAAAGCAACAATGATAAGAAGTTCTCTTTATAGACCTGTTCAGAAAATCCTTAACCCAAAGCATCGTTTTGATCCAAAGCTATGTGACTTTTTAGGTAATTATATCTTTACTATTTGCAACAGCTAGTTCTTCAGGAACATATAAAGATAATGTGGACATTTCAGAGTTTGAAGAAACAGTCAAAATCAATCTTAAAGCAAATAGTGACATAGTGGTGATATTAATGAAAACATCAAGTCGGTAGGATAGTCCCAAGGTTTATTATAACTTTTCAGTAACTATATTAATGAATATATCATTTTGATAACAGCCCACAAGCAGTCAGCCATTATTTCACTTAATCTGAATGGCATAAATAAAAGAAAGATGATATGACTGTAGGAAATGCCGACACTGAGAACTATTTTGTAATGACGCAGAAATGAAGGCAGGGTCTGTTTGTTTAAGCACATTGGGATACAAATGGTCATATCCTTAGAACTGTAAACTAAAAGTAAGATGAACAACTTGGAAACTTTTCACATTTTCTCAGAACAGATTGTTTTAACCAAGATTTTTAGTCAAGTAAAAATGAAACAAATTAAATACATGAAGAAAGCACATGTAAATAAACCGGGCAGTAACTTGGATTTAAAATCAATGAAAAAGCCAAGTATCCATGCCCTAAGGCATACATTTACACAGATGGGAATAATAGTAAGAAAGGGAATAAGTATGGATTGAAGCAATTTGAACATATGGCATTCTTAAAAGTTCATATGAATCGGAGAGCAGAGAGTATTGGGGCTATAAAGGAAGCTAACAGATCACTAACATAATTGGAATATCTTTGAACAAAGGAGCTCTGACCATTATGCCTACAGGATATTATGCATGATAAGCAAATAATTTCCTAATGCATTGAGATGTCTATTCCTCTATGTAGAAGAAGAGAATGAAGTAAGTCCCTACAAGCTGTGATAATAAAGGACATTATCATTCAGTGCTGAGGGAAAGTATCACCCTGTGGTGACTGGACTCTACCAGAAAGAAGACTGTAAACAGAAAGAAGCCTGTGACTTATCAGAAAGAAGCTTATGAATTATGCCAGTATGTTTTGCTTTATCACACATGTTCAAAATATGCTGCTACTTGCAAGCATGGGTGGAAATAAAGCTAGTATTGGTTGACTGTCTACTATGTACAAGGTTCTCTAGATATGATGTCAATGTCATTTAAGCCTGAAAACATCGTTACCGTGGAGCTATTACTACAGAAACTTTGTAGATAAAACAACTGAGATTATCACCTCTCCCTTGGCAGTGTTGACAGGCCCCTGCCTCCTCTATGCCTACCTTTGAGGCCTAGGTCAAGAAGAAAGTGCTATGTCCTAGGAATAGTGGCGGAACCTCCTTTTATCTCCGTGAGATGCAAAGGCTTATACCACTTGTTTGTCCAGAGAAGATAAGTGACAGTCACCACAGATCATGGCCAAGGACCCCCTGAGCAGCCTCCTCTCCACCTGCTGGCTGAAAGAACAACTGATATTAACCCCTAGCTCATTACACTACTAAAATCCTTGCCTCCTGAGGGACTTACTATTTTTCGACCATGGCATGTGTGAACTAGCATGATTTCTCACTATACTTGCACGCCCTGCAGCCCAAATATGTAAAGACGCTCACTCCCCTCATGCATTATTCATTTAACCGCCAGAAAAACCCCTGACCTAGTTGTTACTCTGTACCTCCCACCTCTTCAATAAATGTTGATATGTCCTGTTCGGTAAATGCTTTCTTCCTTGACAAAAAGCAAACAAAAAATTCCCTGAGATTTACAGTGAGAGATTAATTTACCCCCAAAGTCCTCATGTAATACGAGTAAAAACATATTTAAATTCTTTCAAAGCTCTCCTCTTTTTTCTACATCCTTACCTGTAACACAGAAAACTTGAGGGCTGCTCATGTTTACTCATCATTCTTATCCACGTGACATTTACCTGATTATAATTCTCTTGTTCACCAAGACAAAACATGGCTTTAGGATTACTCTTTTTTTTTTTTTAAATAACAGAACTATTTATTTTATGTTTTTAAAATTTCAGAAACTTATTAAATGTAGAGTATCAATGTCTTTATATAGTGATCAAGAAAATGCCATGAAGGCTATCTCTAACAGTACGATCAAAATATTTCTGATTGTATATGAAGCACATTCTGCCCTAAGACTGCACCAATGTACACAATTATGATTTAATAAAAGATTAAAAAAAAATAAATTCAGGAAGAAAGGGATGGTTTGGCAAGTTTCCACAGAAAGGGAACAGTTCATGGGCATATGGCATGCTTCCTGGGTGAATAAAAAAAGTGCAACTCAGACTTTACCTTACAAATGCAAACCATGTAGCCTAATCATGGTACCCTCACATTGATCTGAAATTTTAAAAAAGAAATAAAATAATTCTAAGAAAAATAAATGTAAACTAAAATCATGTTTTTTTTAACATCAGTATTAGTCTACATGTCATCAGCAAAGTCAACCATGTCCCCTTACTTAGTTCCTCTTTGTCACGTGCCAGCAATTATTCCTTTCTTCATGTAAGCCAGCAAATTTTTCCAACCCAAATAGACCAGATAAATCAAAAAGTCATCATGCTCAGATTTTTTTAAAAAGAAAGTTCACTGGAGCAGTTCCAGTGAATTTTTCAGAAATTAACTGAGCCATTAACCTCCCTGCTGTAGGCAGATTTTTTTTTTTTTTTTTTGGCTGGGGCCGGGTTTGAACCCACTACCTCTGGCATTTGGGACCAGCGCCCTACTCCATTGAGCCCCAGGCGCTGCCCAGCTGTAGGCAGATTAATGGTGTTCAATGATGCCAGTTCTAACTTGTGGAACCCGTGAATATGTTACTTTATATGGCAAAAAGGGTTCTACAGGTGTGATTAAATAAGAATACTGCGACAGATTATTCTTCATTAGCCAGGCGTGTCCAATGTAATCACAGTGTCCTTAAAAGTGGAAAGCAGGGACAGAAGAGTGTCAGAGAGAGAAGAGACACAACGGAAGCAGCATCACAGATAGTCCCCAAGAAGACTAAAGCCATCTCAGTATCTTGATTTTACAGAGACCAATGTCAGATTTGTGAAACACAGAACTATAAAATAATAAATCTGAATTGTTTCAAGCCACTAAATTCGTGGTTATGGAAACAATGGGAAATGAATGTACAGTAGACCCCCGAATGACCCGGGTTCGAACTGTGTGGGATCTCTTACACACTGATGTTCTTCTGCCTCTGCACCCATGAGACAGCAAGATCTTCTTCCTCCTCCTCCTTAGCCTACTCAATATTAATACAAGGATGAAGATCATGGTGACTACCCATTTCCACTTAATCAATAGTATGTATTTTTTTTCTTCTTTATAATTTTAATAACACTTTCTTTTCTCTAACTTACTTCATTGTAAGAATACAATAAGATATAATATGTAGAACATACAAAATATGTCTTAATTAATTGTTTATGTTATCAGTAAGGCTTCCAATCAATAGTAGGTGATTGCAGTAGGTGATTGTAGTTAATTTGTTAGGGAGTCAAAAATAGTTATATCTGGATTTTGTTGGGGGAGGGGGTGGTCAGCATGCCTTAACTCCTGAGTTGTTTTGAGGGTCAATTGTAATATCAAATTTCAATTAATTTGTCTCTGGCCACATCTCCACTATTCTGAAATACTAATCTCTCCCTTGTCAGTTGGTATTGCCCACATACTTTTTAAGCAAGCTCTTCATTCCAATATATACACCAATGATGAAATGCTCAATATAAAATGCTTACCATTATACATTTGATGCAGATACTGCTTCAGATATCACTTAAGTGTTACCCTAGTACAAGACTAGTGCTGATAATGAACTATGCATAAATTCCTCTTGGGATGGAATTCTACAACTAGCCCTTTGCCCAGCCATCACGTGATTTAGTGCTGTTATAGTTCTTAAGGGGATGCTGCCAGACAGCACATGCAGATAACAAAACAAGTTACATCAACTACTTATTAGTGTCTACTAGAATGAAATCAGATTAACATAATAGGAAATGTATGTCACAGAATCATGATTACCTAGTATGCTGTCTTCTGAGTGATGACAAACTAATATTTTAATAGTTTAGACATAAGATTATCTGACATCTGATGATTCTCAAAGGTATTTCCTCTTAATTAACAAGGCTACTCTCAACCCATGAATAATAGATTTAAGGAACATTAAAAAAGATATGTACCATAAAAACACCAATGACCCTATTATGACACTGGCCAGCTAAATAAGATCTCTATAATGTGACCTATATTAGGCCAGGTTAGTGCAAAACTTTTTTAATGGAACTTAGGCAAATGTTTATTCCCAACTCTTTTCAAGTTTCAAGATCATGTCTAATTCTCTTGACATCTTTTCCTCCTAAAAGTGACATATGAGGTACTTTTCACATTACAGTGAAATCAAATCCATTTTTTTTTGTTTGTTTGGAAACAATGTTATATGTCGTTTCTGGCCTTCCCAATCCAAGTATTTCTTCACTATTTCTTTGTTTTGTATCTTGTGGTTTGCGAAGAAAAAGAATACACACTTAACTTCTTTTAGTTCTATATCTTTCTCTGGCAAATGGCCTCACTTTTAACAGCCCACCAATGCCTACAGAATAAAATTCCAAACTCTAAGCCTATGACTCCAAACATCACATGAGCTGACCCTCCTTCCTCCATAACTTGTGTATTCAGGGTCCTTCGAAAACCACTTTTACTTTCCCTCCAAGTCTGCTCAAGCCAAAATTCCTTTCCTTTCCTTTTCCTCTACATTTATCTAAATTCCTTCTTTCCTTCTGGGCACTGTTTGACTCAGATCTGCACATGACCTCTTTTCCCTTATTCCCTAACCACCCTTTAAATTCAGAACACTTTGGGCTTTCCTCATTTTGATACATTAGTATCAATAAAAAGGGGCCATACTTCTTTGTATACTCCACATCACTTAGCCCGCTGACTTGCACAGTTATATACACTCAATAAATATCTGCTGATTAACACAAGAATTGTTAAGAAATGAATAACACCTGTGTTGTGAATTAAATATATCAGTTTTATTACCTATAAATGCTAAGCTTCAGAGGATACTTATTTAACTCACAGCACATAGGAAATCATGCCATAATAAGCCATGTTATAAATGAGTTCTATTTCTATGTAATCAGCTTGTCAATCATTGCAGGTCACATTTATCGGTATTAGCCAAAATTTCCTCAAAAAAAGCCCTTTCGGGCGGTGCCCATAGCTCAGTGGGTAGGGCACCTGCCACATACACTGAGGCTGGCAGGTTCGAACCCAGCCTAGGCCAGCTAAAACAACAACTGCAACCAAAAAAATAAAAAATATCCAGGCACTGTGGCAGGTGCCTGTGGTCCCAGCTACTCGGGAGGCTGAGGCAAAAGAATCACTTGAGCCCTAGAGTTTGCGGTTGCTATGAGCTGTGATGCCACAGCACTCTACCCAGGGTGATAGCTTGAGACTCTGTCTCAAAAAAAAAAAAAGCCCTTTCTATCCTCCTCAAATAGGTTAGCTTCCCTGCTCACATGTACCCATAACGTCATTCTCCTCTGTCATTACTGTATTACACTGTAATCATTTATTCACTGCCTGAAACACCATTCCTTGCCTCTAACTGGAATGCAGGTTTCATGAGCACAAAGGCCAAATCTGCCTCGTTCATCACTAGATCCCCAGTGCCTAATTACACAGTAGCTAATCAATCATCTCTCCTTCCCTAGGAAAGCAGTCAAACAAGATGCAGCACTCAAAAAAGCCTTAAAGCAGCACTCAAAAAAGCCTTAAATAGCAGTTCTGGTCATCTGGTAGAAAACAGAGCTGGTCACTTTGCTCCAAAGAGCCTCTCACCTGTACAAGTTCCATTCTTTGCATTTTTTTCAAATCCCTAAGACTGACTCAAACATGACTTTAGTTCATGTATAACATGACACAAATGCCCCAATCTCAGATGTTTTATGCTCTTTTACATTAATTCAGCCTACAGATCAAGATGAAAACAGTGGAAATACATCCATTCAATTTACAAGAATTCAACTATTTTCAGCAAAGGGAAAGAAAAAAAGAAATGATTCACATAGTTCCAGAGACTCTGCATACTATTCCACTCAGTCACTATATGCTTCGTGGTGAGCATGGAACAGGACACAACAGTTTCTCTTCTTTTAGTTAGTCTCAGTTCCTCTGTGCCTCCTACACAAGCAATCCACTTCACTGGTGCTCAAAATAACAAACTGTGCTGTTCCAACATGGAGCAAAAACTATGTTGGACTTCCTGAGAGACCCTATGTCAGCCTCTGATATGACTCCAAGGGTACTTTTCTGGAGTATTTTGAGGGTACTCGATTTTCACCTTACTCACAGACTTCAGAAACAGAGCCTATGTTAGATGTGAGAGTACTACATAATGGGATGGGCTTCTTACTTGACCCTAGAATTTCTTTCCAAGAATAAGCACATTTATGTAACTAATTCACATAACCCACAGTGCTTGGGGCTGCCATAATGAAAAAACCCAAACCTCTCTGTTTCTCTTGGTAAATACCTAAATGAAATGATCATTTAAACTTAGAAGTACATATAGAACTACAAATGTTAAAAAGAACAGTGGAGAAAAGGAACAGTGCCTGAAACTTTCTTGCACACAGTACTGAGTTACTACCATGAACTGTCAGACACAACCCTCAAGAAGGTCCCATACTAAAAAAGATCTAAATCCCCTCTCATAATATATAACAAGAACTAAATCTAAAAATACCTACATTGTGTGTAAATGCTAATATTATCAGTTCTGTATCATTATGTGTATAATGTGACAAGTAAAATGAACAATAGAGAAAAATCATCACTCCTTTTCAGCTTCCATTAAGTTCCTATTACTATGAGTCTCTCTTCAAAGATCCACCCCAGTCTCATAGAACTCCCCATAAAAAGCACCTGGGCCCTGTGTAGGCCCTCTCTAGGGGGTGGATTCTTATAGGTTAAATGCACAAAAGATAGGATTCTACTCAATTATAGGCTAAGATGATGGCCTTTATTAATTTCCAATTAATTAAACTGTCATCTCAATTTCTCTTGGCTGGGTTTGGTCAAGAAGGATGTTGAGTCACAAGAGATTTCTTTTTTTTTTTTGAAAGAGCAAGAGGACACTGGAAGCTTCTTGCTAAATTGCAAAGGAAAAAACAAAAGTTACAACCCAGCACCATCACCATCTTTCGTTTAAAATATTGCTTCTATGGGTGATGCCTATGGCTCAAAGGAGTAGGGCACCAGCCCCATATACCGAAGGTGGCAGGTTCAAACCCAGCCCAGGCCAAAAACTGCAAAAAAAAAAAAAAAACTGCTTCTACTCCACTCCGACCACATGATTTTGGTGGCAGTGGCACGCAGAAACCTATCTGCCTCCAGTAGAGTAGTCACATGACATTCTTGTGTCCAATCTAGCCAATCGGGGTCCTTTCCTGGAATTGTAAATACTAGAGGAAGGAGTTTTCTCTTCACTCTTGGGTGCTTAAGCTTGAATGATGTAACATATGAACTACCTGTAGTCATGTCTTTCATGCATTATATATAGTCAGGCACCACTTATTTCAGTCAACCACGGACCACATATAAATGGTGGTTCCAGAAGATTACAAATAATGGAACTGAAAAATTCCTATCAGTGACATAGCTGACATAATGTCATACCACAGAGCATTACTCACATGTTTGTAGTGATGCTGGTGTAACTCACAATACATAGGAAGAATTCACTGCCAATAGAATTAAAATACAGCACATGCAATTATGTATAATACATAATACTGGATAATGATAATAAGCAACTGTGATACTAGATTATGTATTTACTACAATGTACTTTTTGTTATTTTAGAGCATACTTCTCCTACTTATTTTTTTTAAAAAGTTAACTGTAAAACAGCCTTAGGCAGGTCCCTCAGGAGATATTCCAGAAGAAAACCTCAATATCAGAGGAGAGGACAGCTCCACGTCTCTTACTTCCCCTAAAGACCTGTCTGTGGAATAAAAAGTGGAGGTGGAAGACATACAACAGTGCCATATACTGGGATGGGCTGCTTACTTGACTCTAGAATACTGATAATCCTGGCCCTGTGGTGGCCTATTTAATGTTTGTATTTGTGTATCAGTTTCACCAAAAACACTTAAAAATAAAATTTAAAAAAAATTTTAAATAGAGAAAGAGCTAATATATAGGGATATAAAAAAAATTTTTTTACACAGCTGTACAATGTTATTGCTGAAGGGTCAAGAAGTTTTTAAAAATTAAGAAGTTTATAAAGTAAACGAGTGATAGTAAGCTAAGGTTAATTTACTATTGAATGAAAAAAATTATAAATTTAGTGTAGCCTAGATGTATAGTAATGTCCTAGACCTTCATATTCACTCGCCACTCATTCACTGATTTACCCAGAGCAACTTCCAATCCTACAAGCTCCGTAAGTGCCCTATAAAAGTGTAGCATTTTTTATATTTTAAACTGCCATTTTTATTGTACCTTTTCTATGTTTAGATACACAAATACTTACCATTGACAGTTGCCTACAGTATTCAGTGCAGTAACACACTGTACAGGTGTGCAGACTACGAGAAATAGGATATTCCATATAGCCTAGGTATGTGTAGGTAGCAGCCTTGGTCTCCTATGATGTTCAAAGGACAAGAACAATGACTAACTGTCTCCGAATGTATCCCCTAAGAAATGCACGACTGAATGGACAGAATGATGCCTGCAATTAGAGAAGCAGAAATAGGGAACTGAGGGATCAGTGGTCCTTTAGCTAAAGGAAGAGATAAGAATATCATTGAGTCCCTGGAGTTAGTGACATCCCTGCCCTTTCCAGGTTTATGAGCTGATAAATCCCTCTACTGAAGATCCCCTGAACTGAGTTTCTGTCCTTGCAATAGAGAGAACCTTGACTAAAAAAGTGTAACTGATACCAGAAGTAATTCTCATAATAATGAGAAATCCAACATAAATCTGTAGTTCCTGGCTAAAACACAGAATGCACTTACATGTTACATAGAATGAAGACAATTCAAACATTAATTCAAGATACAGTTAAGAACAGAACAGTCTGATCCTACAAATATATATACAGTTATAGGCTGGGCGTCGTGGCTCATGCCTGTAATCCTAGGATTCTGGGAGGCTGAGGCAGGTGGATTGCTTAAGCTCAGGAGTTGAGACCAGCCCAAGCAAGTGGAAGACCATCTCTACTAAAAATAGAAAAACTAGCCATGCCCTATGGCAGGCACCTGTAGTCCCAGCTATTTAGCCACTGAGGCAAGAAGACTGCTTAAGCCCAAGAGTTTGGGGCTGTTGTGAGCTATGATGCCCAGCACTCTACCCAGGGAAACAGAGCGAGACTTTGTCTCAAAACAAAAGAAAACAACGGTTGAAATGTGTGTGGAACAGCAGGATATAACTAAAAATCACCAAAATGTCATATTCTAGAAAACAGAAAACATCCATCTGTTGATGATAACCCAGATGCAAAGGAAATACATTAAGAAAAATCAACATACTATTCTTTTAGAGCTCTGGGAAGAATTATCTCACATATAACTATGACTGGTTGACCATAAGCAAAAATGCTTCCCGCTTATTTTTACCACAGGGAACAGGCCAGCTATTACCAGAAAATTCAATACCTACCCTCTGCTTAAATTTAACCATGAGCAAACCCATGTCTTACACAAGCAAGTGTAGCTCTTCCAACCCCATTTAGATATATCTCACTCACACACACACACATACAGTCTCACAGACACACACAGCCAAGTAACATGTAATTATCTCACAAACAGATATCTGGAGAAGGGTTAGCATCACAAGCTAACATCCATGCTTGTTTTGCTCAGTCTGGGTTTTTTCTTTCTTTGTTTTTAAAGAGGGGAGAGACAGTGTGGTAGAGGGTGGGTAGGGCAGAGGACACAAAATTTCTGTCCATTCTCCTAAGGAGTGGAGAAGATGGAGGGGGCCTGCCCATTTAGAAAGAAAGGCACCCAGTTGTTCCTGATAACCCCGCGTCATGGAACCTCTCACTGACCCTGCCTCATCCCATCCTACCCTTTGAAGCACACGTATTTGGTACATTCAAACACTTTGGGCAGCGCTTCCCTCCCTCCCCAAGTGCTGCGCCTTGGAGAACTAATGAAAGCATAGGAGCCACTTTTCACCCGGCTGTCCTCATTCTAGGGCACACCTTGGGAGCGAAGACAAACTGGAACCAGTCTCAAAGGTTGCGCACTAATCCTAAGAGGTGGACGCCCCGGGAAGCCTCCTCGCAGGATGGGGGAGTCTACAGTACCTGGTCCCAAGGCCAGGAAGGGGGGCTGCCCACCCGTTCCGCCCGGGAGTAGGGGAGCGAGTGTCACCCGCCTCCTAGCCTCCTAGGTGGGTGGCGGGCACACCTGTCCCTCAGTTTCATTCATTTGAAACCAAAAGTGGAAAATACCTGGCCCAGCTCCGGGCCAAATGCAGTACACGCCCCTCCACCCAGAACTAAACACCGCCGGCCGGCGTCACAGCTGACCTCTGTCAGCTCCCAGGGATCGCGCCGCCGTCGCGCGGGGCAAGGCGCCGGGCTCAGCGACCTGGCGCGCGCTCTACTCTCACCCTTAGTTCAGCCCCTTGGTCCTGCCACTACCCCACGAATTCAGAAGATTCGTTACCGGAGCTAGCAGCCATTCCGGTCCAGGACCCCCGGCCCACGTGACGCCCCCTGCTCTAGCCTCGCGCACGCGCAGAAGCTACCACTAGTGGCCACACTTCCGCTTTCCTCATCTCACCTCCCTCCCTCCTGGGCGGTCCGCGCCTCTAAACACGCCCCTTAAAGTGATAGCCCGTCTCCCCCCTTGGAGTAAATAAATGAATGATTAACGTTGTCAGGACCTGGAGAGTGAAATGTCAGAGGAGGAGAACAGACTTATAAATAGCACTCCTTCAGGTGAGAGGAGAAGGTCTCTTCCAGCCCTATGAATTCCTCAGATAAATTCAGCCAGTGAGTTCACCTGGCCTTTAAAAAGATCTGGACTCAGACCAGAAAGGGCAGTTGATTCTCTGGCTTTTGGAGTTTGAAATCAGTAAAATATATTTTTAAGTCCTTTTTCTTTTTTTTAAAGAAAGACGAACGCAGAATTAACAGTTTTTTTATTTTATCAAAGACAAGATGCATATGCTAAAAACCAACTATTATCTTCTGACATATTGTCAATATTGCTTCCTCCAAAACACCTCTTAAAAACAAAAACATGGGAGAGCCACACTCTCAAAAGAGACATCTTGAAAATTAATAAAAATGTATGTTTATTTATCTTATTCCTGAAGAAATATGAAAGCTTTCCAACAGACTGGTTCTTAGAGTGATCATAACATTGGCCCCAAGACACAGATCTCTGGTCTACTGGAGTATGGTCAGGAAAGTAGGAAGAAGTACCCCAGAAGGTGCTCATGGAAGAAAATACAGAAAGTATTCCATTTGATAGATATTTATTGATCATTAACCAGTTTCACTACACTTTAGGCCTTTGGAGGACACACAGGTGGGTAAGACACAGGCCTCCTCTCCTCCCTCCCCCACCCCTTATTCTTTGTCTAAGGCCTCTGTATATGGACATCATAACAGGCCAGGCTGTTTTGAGTAATATAAAGAAAGACTTTGAACCACGATTTTAAAATCACAGATGAGAGGAAAGAATGGTATGCTTCAGGGAGGAGGGGGTATCTTATCAGGGCCTTGAAGGTTTTCAGTGGGCAAGCGCAGGGAGAATACTGGCTGAGGGAACAGAAATCAAAGATAGTTCAAAGAAAACTTGGGGACTGATGTGGCTGAGGCATTGGCAGTGGCTTTCAAACTTCTTTAATCATCTCCCACAATAAGAAATATATTTCAGGCTGGGTGCCTGTGGCTTAGTGGTTAGGGAACCAGCCAGCCACATGTTCCGGGGATGGCTGGTGGGTTCAAGCCTGGGCCTGCTAAACAAAAAAAAAAAAAAGAAGAAGAAGAAGAAGAAGAAAGAAAATAGCTGAGCGTTGTAGTGGGCACCTGTAGTCCCAGCTACTAGGGAGGCTGGGGCAAGAGAATCCCTTGAGCCCAAGAGTTGAGGTTACTGTGAGCTATGATGCCACAGCAGTCTACTGAGGGCAAAAAAAGCGAGACTCTTGTCTCAAAAAGAAAAAGAAAAGAAACATATTTCAGCCATGACTTATCATATTACAATCATACACACTTGGTATATGTGTGTGTGTGTGTGTGTGCGTGTGTGTGTGTCCTGAAACAGTAATTGCTCTTAGTATGTGCAATGCAACTTGATATTTTCTGTTCCATTCTAATCTTTTTTTTTTTTTTTTTTGAGACAGAGTCACAATCTGTCACCCTGGGTAGAGTGCCATGGCATCATCTTAGCTCACAGCAACTTAAACTCTTGGGTTCAAGAGATCCTCTTGCCTCAGCCTTCCCAGTAGCTGGGACTATTAGGCGCCCACCATAAGGCCCAGCTAGTTTTAGAGATGGGGTGTCGCTTTTGCTCAGGTTAGTCTCGAACTCTGGAACTCAAGCAGTCTATCCACCTGGGCCTTCCAGAGCGTTAGGATTGTAGGCTTGAGCCACTGCGCCCGCCTCTTTTTTTAAAAAAAATGCTGGCTACTAAGTTGATACAGAGTATCCCATAATATAAAGACTTTGGCATAGACAATGTTAGAAGTAGGATACCATATGAAGCTGGAAGAACTGGGACCACATCCAGGCAGAAATTGAACGCTAGGATAAAAGTCTGCTCTTTTGGAAAGAGCCTCCAGAGGATCATGAACAGAGAAGTGTCATGAGTATAGCTGTGCTTTAGAAATCTGGAAAACTGCCTTTGGTTCTTATTTTTTTAGAGGAAAAATATCGAATAGGAGACTATCTAAGGAGGGTAAGAAGGGTAGTGAGACCATGTAACAAAGAGCTGTTGAAAATATTGGGCAAAAAGGAAATTGGCAGAGTGGGGGAGCAGGGTTATCGTGTGAGAGGTGGGAAGGTTGCCAACTGACCTTTTTGAAATATCTGTAGGATACTCATAGACTTATTCTGGGTAGGTTCTAGAAAGTTTCCTAGGACTTGTGTGCATGAATGATACAGGGAAGCTGATTTCAGCTCACAATAAGTATTTCAGGATGGTCCACATTGCCTCTAAAACCTCTCCAGATCAACAGCCCTGTGTTCCCAGGGAAATAGTGTCAAAAGCTTTCCTTTGCGTTAATTAAAAAATAAAAATATTATGCTTATTAGAGAAAACCTGGGAAATTCAAGACATTTTTTAAAAGCAAAAATTACCCATTTTCAAGAAAGGGGCACTTATCATTTCAACTTATTTTTGTTGGGACTTTTTCTTTGTATATTTACATTTTGGACATAATAGAACTACATAGAATATATAGTTATGTTGTTACCAAAAGTTTGGCACTTGTCCCTGAGTCTACAAGTGGTGTGAGGAGAAGGGAAGAGTAGTTTACTAATTTGCCAATAAATGAGGAAGCTGGTCTCAAAATACCAGTGTCCTCCTTCTGAGCAGAAGTACAATGCTTTCAAAGGGGATAGTTCTGTTTGATCCCATCTTTGGCTTAAACCAGCTTGTGACCTCCGCTGGACAACTCCCATGAGCCATCTTCTGTGGCACAAAGAACAAAGGACACTCCCCATCCATCCTGACCACTGGCCTAAGACAAGGATGTAGCTTGTAGTTCTCAAAAAGGGTAAGGGGGTTTTGAAGAGACAGAAAACATTTTTTACCCCCTTTCAGGGCATTTTCTCTGTTACAATATACAGTATTTCAAATGATATATAATTTAGCCTGTTTCTCCCCCCCCCCCCCGCCCTCTGCATTGTTATATACTAAGCACTACCTGGTGTCATTAAAATATTTGTTTACACATATTACGTATAAGGGCTACGTAATTACTGATCATATAGTTAACTTTATTATTCCTCCATTTTGGACATTGAGAGGGGTTCCTATTTTTCACTGTTAATAAGAGCATTGCCTTATTATTAAATATCCTTTTGCAGAAAACTTTGCCCACATTTTAAAATTGTTTCCTTAGGGTGGCACCTGTGGCTCAAGGAGTAGGGTGCTGGTCCCATGTACCGGAGGTGATGGGTTCAAACCCAGCTGCAGGCAAAAAAACTGCAAAAAAAAAAAAAAGGATTATACTGTGGTTAATACATTAGCATAGTAGTATTCCCAGATAGTTTTTTGTTTGTTGGGAGGTTGGGCTTTCGGGGGTGGGGGGTTGGAGGGGGTGGGGGGTGGGTAAAGTTAATACTTTGCATGAAATATCTTACTTTGTAACAATGAAATTGCTTTCTCTTTTGTCTTGTGATTTTTTTTGAGGTGAAATTTAAGTTTTGTGTGAGTAGTACTATTAAGTACTATTAAGAAACTAAAAAAATGTTTCCTTAGGCTAGAAACCTGTATGTGAAATTTCTAATTCAAAGACTTTGAAAGTTCTTAATTCTTACCACTATTAAATTGCTGGGTCAGGAAATCCAGAAAGGTCAGGCCAGTTTTTATTTTCGCTAAAAATACCTAAGGGTTCCCATTGCCCATATCCACCAGCATTTGTTTTATCTTTTTAAAAAAGGTTTGTCAATTTTAGCCGGGGGTTGTGGCTGGTGCCTGTTGTCCTAGCTACTTGGGAGACTGAGGCAAGAGAATCACCTAAGCCCAGGAGTTGGAGGTTGCTGTGAGCTGTGTGACACCACAGCACTCTACAGAGGGCAATAAAGTGAGACTCTGTCTCTACAAAAAAAAATAAAATTAAATTAAAAAGGTTTGTCAATTTCACAGATTAAAATGGCCTCTCATTTTAATGTGAATTGGATTACCAGTGGAGTAGAATATCTTTATAAATTTATCAACCCTTTATAGTTATTCTGGGAATGCAACTTCACTGCCTGTGTTTGGATTTGTGATTGGCAAATAGCACTAAGTGAATTGTTACAGACCTGTGAGGAAATAAAAACAGAGAAGAATTTTAAAAATAAAATGACGTGGGGCGGCTCCTGTGGCTCAGCTAGTAGGGCGCCGGCCCCATATACCGAAGGTGGCGGGTTCAAGCCCGGCCTCAGCCGAACTGCAAAACAAAAAAATAGCCGGGCGCTGTGGCGGGCGCCTGTAGTCCCAGCTACTCGGGAGGCTGAGGCAAGAGAATCGCTT
>CAUYON010061269.1:0-14518 GCA_963573935.1 Arctocebus calabarensis
GGGGTGGGGTCTTGGGGTCTTGGTGTGTGCCACACCTTTTGGGGGCAAAACATGATTGTAAGAGGGTCTTTTCCTAACAAATGCAACCAGTGTAACATGGTTTCTTGTACCCTCAATGAATCCCCAACAATAAAAAAAAAAACAAAACATAAGTCATGGGCTTTTAACTCCCACCCTGTTTTAGAGGGGGATGAAGCAACAAGGAAACATTAAGTCGCAGTGTCAGAGAAGAATGAATGCTGCACAACCAAGACACGGGGACAGAGGCAAACCCACTAGGTGTCACAGCTTCACTCTGAATTGGCTTTCCTGGCCTTGGAACAGGGAGAAAACAGCAAAGGCTAATGGAATATTTATTCCTTGAAGCTGTGAGTTTGGAAAGATTCTTACTTTTCTTTTTTTAAGCAAGGTTTCTTTTAAAGAAAGATAGATTCAGGATCTGTAAAAAGGGGCCTCATTCGTCAGACGTGGCATTCAAGGTGCTCACTCTCTCTGCTTCGCCTGCTCATCTTTTAAATCGTGGTGTCATCCCTTCTAAGCCCTCACGTCTCCATGTCCATGGAGAGAATCCTGGGAGTGGATTCAGTAGTTCTCACACACAGCCTCACACATATTCTTTTTCACAAGTTTAGCACTGGTCCTGCAGATCCTCAGGTCTCTAGGCCTGGATTTTCATCCCTGTCTGATTTCTCCTCTTGGGCTGCAGCTCCCTGGTAACTGCTGGCTGGTCCTCTGGCACTGAGGCCTGCTCATTTAGACTTGCCTTTATCTTGTGTTCCTAATGTGATTGGCTGGATATAATGAAACTCAGATGTTCTCACAGCAACCTCCCTATCTTAGGTCTGCATTCTGGACACTTGGCTCCATGGATCCATCCACTTAGCTGCTTCTTTGTCCATCTTCCAACTTCTGTCTGTTCAGGGGTCTCACTAGACACTGCCTAGTTCTGACCTCTCCTGGACAGGAACACTGTCCACACCCGGGAACTTTTGACACCTCATTTTATCCAGGCAAAATATGAGCCAATGGGTTATTTCTAGTTGATTTTTGCACTTCTATTATTTTTATACCCATACCAAGACTAGTTCTAAGTCATTAAATCATAAGACTTTAGCAAATATGGTAGAAAAATCATAATGAAGCAATAGTTTCAAATATGTTTGATGTTTTCAACTTAATTGTAGGTCATCAGTTTCAGCCATATATTCTGGTGGGAAAAAAGTAATCTTTCATTTAGGACACATGCTCACAAAGTCACCAAATGAAAGTTGTCTGATTGGCTCTTACTAGAAATATCATAAGGTCTTATTAGAAGCATCCTTCCTACAATGATGTGAGAAAAAAGAAGGAAACTGAGCCCACCATTACACGAGTCTTTCTTTCTTTCTTTCTTTCTTTCTTTCTTTCTTTCTTTCTTTCTTTCTTTCTTTCTTTCTTTCTTTCTTTCTTTCTTTCTTTCTTTCTTTCTTTTTTGAGACAGAATCTCACTCAGTCACTCTGGGTAGAGTGCCATGGTGTCATAGCTCACAGTAACCTCAAACTCTTGGGCTCAAATGGTCCTCTTACCTTAGTCTCCCAAGTAGCTAGGACTACAGTTGCATGCCACAATGCCCAGCTATTTTTAGAAACAGGATCTCACTCTTGGTCTGGCTGGTCTCAAACTCCTGAGCTCAGGCAATCGACCCACCTTGGCCTCCCAGAGTGCTATGATTATAGTGTGAGCCACTGTACCTGGCCATTGCACAAATCTATTCAGCACAAATCTATGGATTTGGGAGGGTATATTGGGGAGAAGTATTTTTAACAATTTTTAGGAAAAGTTAATTCAAAAGTTAATTTTTAGGAAAAGTTAATACTAAAGGAATTTGTTAATGAAATTGACAATTTGAAATTTGTTAATTTGTTAATGTCTTTGTCCAAAGTATATTAAATCATGGTTATAAATGGCTCTTAATATTCCTCTAACTAATATGATTATGGGTTGTAGAACTGTTCGAATGAAAGCATATTAATTCACTTCAAAACTGAGATAAGCAGAGCTGGGGATTTTCACATCTGCAAAGCCAATTCCCTGTGTGAAATAAACTCATTGAATATTGATTATAATTAGTCAAATTGTATTAGTCACAATGAATCAAAACTCGGAAAATGTTCACATCAATTTCTTCATGTAATTGTATATCTAATAAGTTCTTTATAAGAGTTTATAACTTGAGTAACATATTTCTACACTTGTAAAAAGTATTTTACCTGTGAAGAACAACAATTAGCCTCTTCTACTATAATAACTTTAGTTATAGAAAAAGGAGCTGTGTTATATTGGGGTTTCATTTTTATTTATTTAAATTATAATTGATTAATTATTCCCAAAAACCTACATTTGTTAACAAAGAAAGGTGAGGATACAAATTATTACATAAAAAACACCATTGATTTGTAGTCCAGCTGATTTCTGTCTGAAGCTACATTTTAAAGCTCAACCATTAAAAAAAAAATAAATCCTTTTTAGCACTATTCTTTAACATTTAGGATAAGGAAAAATAGGGGGGAAATAGAATTGAATACTAAAAATTTCAATATCCAAATTTCTTATTACTTTATAGTTCTAAATTTGCAATAACTTTCAGCATTCTTTTTCATTGGAAGTATTCTAAACTTTTTTTAAAAAAATGTTGTGAGGAGATCTATTTGTTACCGGGAGAATAAAATTGATTTTATTGAAGAGTTGGTTCGTAATGAACTAGTGGATCAGGAGTTGATTCAGGAAACCTTCATTGTGCAGGGAGTCAGTACTTATGCAAAGACTACTGGATAAAATAATTCGCCACCTCCTGTCTTCACCAAGAGATGAAAAACACAAACAAGGACAATCAAAACACACTTTTCTCCCACATGGAATTTATGTAAAATTTGAAATCAACTCCATCTTCCTAACTTTAAGTTCCGTAGAAACTTAATGAGTGTACCAGCTTTTGAAGTTTTTAGTTTTTAAAGATATTACGTATATATTTAGAGGGAATGACATCATGTTTTGATGTAAACGTAGTGAAAAGCTTACTATCGACAAAGGCTTACTAAAAGGAAATGAACATATCTATCATCTCACTTAGTCACTCATTTTGTGTATGTGTGCTGAGAGTACCTAAAATCTACTTTTCTGGCAAAATTCTGAGAACAGTAAAATGTTATTAAGTATAGCCCTCATGTTATACATTGCATAGAAGGCATTATTTTAAGTCTTGAATTGGATTTCATTGATGGGCCATTTAAAAAGGATGAATACCTTATCTACAATGTTTTAGTTTTCCATTTTTAGGATCATAAAACATTGTCAATTTGTGGATCTGCGCATGTTTTTAAATCTACATTTTTAAAGTAATGCAATTTAAATACCTGAATTAAATATCTATTTTTTAATCTGTATGTATCTTTTTAATTCCAAAGCGCACTAACAAGTGCACTGGATTCAGAAAATGTATGATTCCTCTTTTTGAGTGTTTAACACTGATAGTGCAAAATCCACAATGGGACCTTGAATATTCCTGAATGATCCATGAGGCAAGAACTGCACATGTTGTGTAATTCCCATGACTTTATACAGAACTTACTCCAGAGCAGCACATTAAATATTTGTTGATTTAATTTAATTAATGAATGAAGAACGAGAGCTCTAGTTAGGAGAGAAATTTAAATATAAGCATAAATTTAAATTTGATATATTGAGAAATAGGGAGCCATTTTTTCTGGTGGGTTTTAATATATATACAGTATATAAAGACAAATTTTTACTATTTGTCTTTAAAGTGAATACTATTTATATTTAAAGTGAATTCCTAAAGTAAAAGCTGAAGTAATTTTCTTCTGTATTTCAAATGTCTTTTTTTATTGCAGCCATAAACATTTAACATAAAATTTACCATCTTAATCATTTTTAAGTGTAACTGTATATGTATCGTTGTGCAACAGATGTCTAGAACTTTTTCATTTTATAAAACTAGAGCTCAAAATCTACTGAAGAGCTCTCTTCTCTACCTCCCCCAAGCTTCTGGCAACCATCATTCTACTTTCTATTTCTAAAAGTTTGACTATTTTAGACACTTTGTGTAAGTGGAATCATGTAGTGTTTGTCTTTCGGTGGCTGGTTTATTTCACTTAGCACAATTTCCTCAAGGTTCATTCATGTTGTGGCATTTGACATTTCCTTCTCTTTGAAGCTAAATAATATTCTGTTGTATGTATATGCCACATTTTCTTTATCTATATTTCTACATTTCATCTACTGTGAATAATGCAGCAGTGAATATGGATGTACAAATATCTGGTTGAGATCCTGTTTTTAATTATTTGGAATATATACTGAGAAGTGGGATTGTGGGATTGCATGATAATTATATTTTTACTTTTTAAAGGAAACTTCATAAGATTTTCCATAGAAGCTACAACATTTTGCATTCCCACCAACTGTGCCTGAGAGTTCCAATTTCTCCACATCTTCACTAACACTTGTTATTTCAGGGGGAGAGGTGTTTGCTTTTTCCAGTAATGGCCATTGTAATGTGTGTGAGATAATATGATGTAATATTTCATTGTGGTTTTGATGTACATTTCCCTAAAGATCATAAAGATGAACATTTTTCATATGTGTGTTGGCCCTTTGGCCCTTTGTCTACTTTTTAATTTAATTTCTTTTTTTAATGTTAAGGTGTAGGAATTCTGTATATTTCCTGGACATTAGCCCACCATCAGATATATGGTTTGCAAATATTTTCTCCCATTTCATAAGTTACCTTTTCACTCCATTCATTGTTTCCTTCACTATACAGACATTTTGAAGTTTGATGTAGTCTCATTTATCTATTTTTGCTTTTATTGCCTGTCTTTTGGGTGTTAAATCTAAGAATCCCTTGCCAACACCAATGTCATGAAGTATTTCCCCTATGTTTTCTGTTAGGATTTTATAATTTCAGGTTTTATGTTTGGGTCTTTAATCTATTTTGAGTTAATAGATAAGGGTCTAACTTTATTATTTTGCATGTGATGTCCTGTTTTCCCAACATTTGTAGAAGGTGTCTTTTCCTATTGGGTAGTCTTGGTACCTCTACGAAATATCATTTTGCCATATATGTGAGGGTTTACCTGTGTGTTCTCTATTTTACTTTCATTGGTCTAAATATCTATATTAATGCCAGAAACATACTGTTATGTTTATTATAGCTGGGTAACATGTTTAGAAATGAAGAAGTGTGAAGCTTCCAGCTTTGTATTTCTTTCTCAAGATCATTTTAGCTATTTAAGGTTCTATGAGATGCCATATGAATTATAGAATATTTTTTCAATTTTTTTAAAGTGTCATTGGGATATTGATCAGGATTATATTGAATCTGAGGATCACTTTGGGCAATATGGATGTTTTAAAAATATTAAGTCATTCAATCCATAAACAGAGGAGACCTTTCCATTTATTTGCATGTTCTTTGATCTCTTTCAGGAATGCTTTGTGGTTGTCAGAGTACAAGTCTGTCACCTCTTTGGTTAAGTTTATTCCTATGCATTTTAATTCTTTTTGATGCTACTATAAATGAGATTTTTTAAAAATTTCCTTTTCAGATCATTCATTGTTAGTGTATAGAAATGCAACTGATTTTTATGTCTTGATTTTATATCTTAGAAAAGCTAAATTTGTTTGTTACTTCTAACAGTTGTGTGTGTGTGTGTGTGTGTGTAGAGTCTTTAGAGTTTTCTACATATAAGATTATGTCATCTATAAAAAGAGAATTTTATTTCTTGTTTTCCTTTTGAATGCCATTTATTTGTTTTTCTTATTTGATTTCTCTGGCTATGCCCTGAAGTATTACACTGAAAAGAAACAGTGGAAAGTAGGCATCCTTCTCATCTTGGAGGGAAAGTTTTTAGGTTTTCACCATTGAGTATGATACCTTCTCTGGGTTTTCATATATAGCCATTACTATATTGAAATAATTTCTTTATTCCTAATTTTTTGAGTGTTTTTATCATGAGAGAGTTGAATTTCTGTCAAGTGTTTTTTCTGCCTTCATTGAAATGATCATGCTGCTTTTTCTAGAGATTTTTCATGTTGAATCATATTTGCATTCCAAGAATAAACCCATTTTGTCATGGTGTATAAGACTTTTAATATGTTGCTAAATTCAATTTGCTAGAATTCTGGTGAGAATTTTTGTCTCAATATTTGTGCAGAATATGAGTCTATAGTATTCTTTCCTTTCAGTCTGTTTGATTTTGGTATGGAGTAAGTTTAGAAGGGTTCCTTCACTTTAATTTTTTGTAAGATTTGGGGAAGAACTGGTGTTAATTCTTTTTTAAATTGTTGTTAGGATTCTTCAGTAAAGCCATCTGGACCTGGACTTTTCTTTGCTAGGAAGTTTTGTAAGATTTCCTTACAAGTTTCAGTTCTGTTTCAGATTTTTAATTTGCATTATTTAGTCTTAGCAAATTGTATGTTTCAAGGAATTTATCCATTTTTTCTAGGTTATTCAGTTTGTTCTTATATAATTGTTCATGGTAGTCTCTTATGGTCATTTTTATCTCTGTGGCATCAGTTGTAATGTCTGCTTTTTAATTTCTTTTTTTTTTCTTTTTTGGTTAAGTCTTTCCTCTTTTTTCCTTAGTCTAAGTATTTGTTAATTTTGTTGATCTATTGAAAAAACTACCTCTGCATCTCATTAGCTTTTCTTTTGTTTTTCTATTCTCTTTTTCACTTACTTCTGTTCTAATCTTCATCCTTTGCTTACTTTCAACTTAGTTTGTTCTTTCTCTGGTTGCTTGAGGTATAGGGTGTTGGTTTGAGATATTTTTTAATGTAGATATTTATCACCATAAATTTCCCTCTTTTTTATTTCAGAATATTATGGGGTATAAATGTTTTGGTTGCATGAATTGCTTTTGTACAGTTTGAGTCAAAGTTGTAAGTGTGTCCCTCTCCTGAATAGTGTGCATTGTACCCATTAGGTGTAAATTTACCCCTCCTCTCCTGACCCATATCACTTACTGGCTTTCCATTTAATTTTACTACCAAATATGCCTTGGGTGTTGATCAATTAGTTCCCATTTAATAGTGAGTACATAAAGTGTTTGTTCCTCCATTCTTTCAAAACTTCACTTAGAAGAATGGCCTCCAGTCCCATCCAGATTGTTACAAAAGGTATTAGTTCACCTTTTTTTTTTATAGTCTAAGTAGTACTATTTTTGTTGCACCCCATTAGTTTTAGTCTATTGTGTTTTGTTTTTTTTTTTGTCTCAAGATATTTTCTAATTTCCTGTCTGATTTCTTCTTTGACCCCTGAGTTGTTTGAGGTTATTATTACCTTATTCAGTTATATTGATTTTTCCCTCCACAATTCCTCTTGATTTTATTCACAATTCTTGATTTTCACTGGACTCCTATAATTCATGCCAATATTGCATCTCCTGAGAATAAGGGGGACTGTGGTAAAGCCAGATGTCCTGAATTTTAATTCTGGCTTGACTGCGTACTAGCTGTATGATCTTAAATATATCACTTAATCTGTACCTTAGTCTTCTCATTTGCAAAAGGGGGATCATACCTACCTCATAGTTTATTGTGAGGATTAAATGTGTAAATTAATGCAAAGCCCATAGAATAATGCCTGGCACATAGTAAGTCTACATTAAGGTACAGTGTGGAGGATGATTATTATCATTGCTACTCTCCTATTAACCTTTAACCATTGCTCCCTTTTACTCCATTCTTTATAATGCTGCCAGAGTATCTTTTTAAAATTCCCTACTTCATACATTCCAAAGGGTTCCCTTTGCCCTTGGATAATGTTCATACTCCTACACATGTTTTCTAAGTCTGACATTGCAGGCAGCCCCCCATTACTAAGTTCTAAACCCCTAAACTTACACCCCCCATTCTATTTATACTGAAATTCTTTCTTTTACTCAAACATTCCACACTCTCTCTTGTCTCTGTACCTTTGAAGGAACAATTTTCTCTGATTGAAATAGTCTTTCCTTCCATTCCCCTGCAGTCTTCACTTGTTAGCTCCCACTCATCCCCATCATATTGAACATTACTGCTATAGGCAACCTACCTTGATCCCTTAGCCTAGGTTGTGGTCCTTGCTCTATCACATGTTATTGTAATTTCTTGCTTAATATTCTCTCTCTCCCAGTAAATTGTAGCTTGTCATCGTTGTGCTCAGTATTATCTCCAAGGGTCCTGTCACAAAGACAGACCCACTGTAAGCATTCAGAAGCATTTTTTGAATGAATGTATGCATGTATGAACAAATAAGTGAATAATTTCATGATTTGTATAAACATAAAAATCACTAGTAATATAAGTTTTACGTAATTCTTTAGCTTAAGATTCTGCAGGTCTCTCTGTCTTGCTTTATCTCCTAGAAATGGGAAAGTATTTGTATGTCCCTATACATGGCACATTGCTTCATGCCTTTATGAATGTACTTATGCTGTTCCTTCTGCCTGGAGGGTTCTTTTCCATTTGGTACACATGGCAAGGTCCTATGTATCCATTAGTATATAGAAGGCCGACTTCTGTGTGAAGCCTTCACCACAATCCCCTCCAGAGAGTTAACCATCTCCTCCTCTGAGCTAGTCTACACTTTTAAGCCTTGCGTGTATTTCTGAAATTCACCATACCATATACTATTATATATACATATCCTAATTATATTATAAAAAACATGAGAGTAGAATGAGGCTTACTATTATTTTTTTCCTTTAGTCTGCAGAGCATCTGGTATCTATTAGTATTTCATCAAGTGGAAGTTGAATGTCATAGAGGCAAGAATGGTGAGGATTAGGAAGGAGGTTACTAGGTAGCACCAGATATAATAGAATGATTCAGAGATATAAGAATTCATGTAGAGAGTTGTATTAAAAGAAAAAATAATAATGCTAACCTTGGTTATAAGAGATTAAGAGACTACATGCAAAGCAAGCAGAAGTCATAAAACAGTCATTTTTGTTAAGTGTAGAATATCTTCCCATAATAATTGCTTTGTTTGTAATAAGTCTAAAATTTGCATATCTAATATCAAGTACTTATGGAGAACATTTTATTTCTTTTCAGGCTCCCACCCATATATACAAAAACTCATTAGCATTGTTTTAAATTTGATATGGAACCATTGTAAATCACAGTTTTAACTGGTTCTTAATTGATCACCATGAAATTTAATCATTTCTCAAATATTATAAATTTGATCCTATAGTATGGCTGTTAGGGAAGACAGTCCTGAACACTGAACTTTCTCAAAGACTGTGCTTATTTCATGAAAGAATGGCATTAGGCTGGCTGTTTAAAATGTCAGTTATTATTTATAATTCAAATGAATAAGCATAAAGCTTTAGGAAAATACAAATGAAATTAAACGTGAATCATTTAACCTCAAGTATCTTTCTCACACAATCAATTTACATGGTTTTGGCCAATGTGCCCTGACTCAAAATATTCAGTTCAAGCACATTGCAAAACCATATGTATATAGTTTATTAAAAAACAGTTATAGATGTGTTGAACAAGCTCTAAACTTGATTCTGTAAACAGAGCAAGTGGAAAAGCAACACTGTAAGAGCTCAATAAATATTTTCTGTTATTCTACACAAAGGAACATTAATGGCAATAGAACCATGTTAGAAAACAGAACCAGTTTAAGTTGTTAGTAAGACCTGTTATGTTTATTTTCTACTTTGTTCCAGGGGCTGAGAAAGATGCTCCAGGTAACTGATTCCATTTGCCTTCACAATGATAGTGAGTATGGTATTATTAGCCCTATTTTATAAAACAGAAGATTAAGACTCAGAAAAGGTACAAGATTTGCTCAGCATCACAGAACAAGTAAGTGTAGAGTGAAGTTTCCAACCTTGGTATGTTGCACATTTTTTAATGCTGTAATTCAGAGTCTGACAAAAGGGAAAATTGAGGAAATGAACCTTTACCAAGTGCTTGTTAATTGCAGGTTTGCATGCTTTCCATTAGCTTTTGCTGTGTCTCAAATTTTAATCAAACTGATTTGTAACCGTGAAAGAAACACATGAAAAAAAGGGTCTTCCAAATATGATTACTCCACAATAGCCCTGAGTTTCTTAAAAGAACAATTGATCTGTATGTAAAAGTTGAAACAACGCCTCTAGTTCATTGTTAGGCCCCTTTAAGAAATCTGGGGTTTAGGTGCTATACATGTCAAAATGCTTCTAAACTTGAAAACTTCTCCTTCTGCTCCATGCAGGGTTGTGGATGGTGTATAATTGGGGAAGGGGAGGGAAGCATATAAACTAGAACCAGGAGAGCTAAGGCAATGTCTAGAAAATAAAGAAATGAGATGAAAGAAATTTCTGGATGGCCAGAGATCAAGGCAGAGCCTTTTAGAGGCTAATCCACCTGACCTTCTTTCAAGGAAGCTAAGTGCTCAATAGAAGTTTTATGTTGAACCTACTCTGCTTTGAAAAATACATCAGCATATCAAAGGCTTACCAAAGTTCCTATAGCCTGACTCCCCAAATGTGCCCAATCAATGTCAGAACTTTTCACAACTATTGTTTTTATGGCTGTCAACATGAATTTCATGTCTCTGTTTTTGGAAACCTATTATCTAACACTCTCCCCTTACTTCTAATTAGCCAAATCGCATTTGTTTCCACGCCACATCTTTTCTTTGTTCTGCCAGACAAATTAATCCAGTTTCCGATATTTCTCTGAGATGGATCTGCAGCCTGTTTACATATGTGCTTGTGTTCAAGTCTTTTCTCCTCAGGTACTGCTGCAACCCTAGCTTTCCTGGCTAGATTCAAAACCTAGAATGTTGCAGCAGCAACAACAACAACAACAACAAAAAAGATATCTTCTACTCTTTGGAAAAAGATGGAGTAAGGATCTGATTCGTAGATCAGTGAAGTAGGTGATAGACCAAATAGGCAAATAATAAAATAAATCATAAGGACACTGTATAAGGGTTTGTTGAATATCTAATCCTATGCAAAGCATTTGATATTTATTAGTTATCTCGTTTAGTCCTTATATTCTTTGAAATTGGTGCTCTTATTTTCCTGGTTTTGCATGTGAAGAAACCGAGGCTTAGGAAAGACGAGTACAAGTTCAAAAAATCTGCAGTGTCTTACCTAAGGTAATATAGTGCCCTGTGCCCTAACTCCCCTCCAGGGGAATGACTGCAGCGTAAGACACAAGGAGCCCTGCTTCAGGCTGACTGTGTTCTCTTTCTTGATCTTGGTTCACTCTGTAAAATTTTATCAATATTTATGTATTACATGTATTTTATACTATAATAAATGTTTAAGTATTTAAAACTCTAATAATAATTTTTAAAATACCATTTTTAAAGTCTCAGTGGAGAGCTGAAATAGAATGTAGATCTGTCTGCTTCTAAAGCCCAATGTTTAAACTGAGAATATTGCCTTCTGTTTGTAGCCTGACATTTCACTGGATAACTTAGAGTATAACACTGAATCTCCTGAGGATCTGGAGTTATTGCTATCTGACTAATCTCCTTAGGGAACCAGACTTTTTCTTGGTACAGTGGGGAAAAGTTAGGCAAATAATCATTGCATGGGAAACATTTATTATGGATTAGGGAAGAGAGGAATGTTTATCTGAGACAGTCTAAGCAGTTGCTGCAATAGGAACCAGGACCTGGTTTCCAGGGGCCACAAAGACTGTCAATGACTAATCACTCAACATCCCAAATTGAGTTTAGCTTTTTCTTCTATCCTAAGTCTGGGTCCAGCACACTAAATTAGACTAAAATCTATGAGACTAAACTGGACAATAGAGCAGAAATGAGGCTAACCTTGACTCTAAATTAAATTGACCCTAACTCTCATAAAAAAAAAAAAATAGGCTCAGCGCCCATAGCACAGTGGTTACAGCACCAGCCACATACACCATGACTGGCAGGTTTGAACCCTGCCCAGGCCTGCTAAACAACAATCACAACTGCAACCAAAAAATAGCTGGGCATTGTGGTGGGCACCTGTGTCCCAGCTACTTCAGAGCTGAGGCAAGAAAATCCCTTAAGCCCAAGAGTTTGAGGTTGCTGAGACCTATGATATCATAGCACTCTACCAAGGGTGGCATAGTAAAACTCTTATCTCAAAATAAATAAATAAATAAATAAATAAATAAATAAATAAATAAATAAGAAACCAAAAGGCTCATCAGACGGTAAAACAGGGAACATTAGACCTGAAACCACAGAAAGGAAAACAGAAATGGGACAGTTCTGGTTTCTTATTGGAGGCAAAATTTGGAAAGATATTTGAGGTGCTATGATTTCATCCCCAGGTAGAAGCCAACCACATAAGGGTAGCAGCTAGTTTAGGCTACACTAAGGTAGCATCTCAAAAAGCTCCTTTTCTTTAACCATTTAGTAACTATGTTTCCTATGCCTAATGATATTCCTTACAAATTCTTCATGTCTAACCACAGTGACATAAAGCATGCTAGTTCCAATGAAACCTTTACACAACTCTGTTTTCATCTCAGACATATATAGGAAAAGATGGAAACTTCATAGTCCCCTTTCCAAAGATATTTTCTAAATTTCATAGGCAAAGAATCTCTATATTTTGTCCATTGAAATATTTACTCCAATGTCCCTTTGAGTTTGGCAAGTCTTAGTTCAATGAGGTCCTGATTTTCCTTTCCTTCTGCGGAAGTTGCATAAAGATTCAGGTCAGAGAAGGTCAACGTACGAGGAGAAGTCATCAGTGCTTCCCTCCACTTTAAGCTCTATGTCCTGCTGCACAGAGCTTATCTTATTTCTGTTGCTTTAGACACTTAGGAGGTGCTAACATCACTTAATTTTTCTACTTAAAAGAGAAAGGCTCCATCTCTCAGGAGATGACATATTGAGACTTAGTCCAGGAAATTAACACAAACCACACTTTAGTAACTGAAACTTTCAAATCTGTGCTGACAAAATATATATATATATATATAAAACAAAATTAGAAATCATCATTTGTTATCAAATGCAATCATAACAGGAAGAAGGACTACAGAAAAATTGTCCAAAAAAAAGTTTAAATCTAAAACTCTATTTTGTGTCTGACACTGTGAACGATTATATATATAGTAAAATGACACTAATGGTCTGTTCCTAAAGGGGTTTTATGAGGCAAGGAAGATCATATGTAAAGCACCAGTGAGAGTTAATATGTGCTAGATGAGGTTCTAAATATTTCACTCGTATTATCTTTTATTCCTTACAACTACCTAGAAGCTATTTTAGAGTCACTGAGAGGCTTGAAATTTTAACTCATCACCATCAGGGTTTGAATCCAAGTGTCCTAGATCCAGATCCCACAGCAGTAACAATTGCTTCTCAGTATGGTCTGAGCAACGTGTTGACAGGTGGAATTTGACCAGAGAGAGCCAGCAGGAGAGGTTCTCTTCTTAGGCCAGAAGAACCTTCTAACATATAATGATTTACTTTCTCTCCTGCTTAAAACCCAGAAAGGGCCAAGTTCAAACTTCCTTGGGAACATAATAAACCTCTTCTTGATGTGGTTTCTTCCTATACCTCTAACTCATACTGGCTTTGTTTGTTTTCTTTTATTGTTTAATTTTTGTTTCTTTACTGTATTGTATTTGATTTTGCCATATTCTCTTGTAGTTACTTGTATAAGTGTCTGTCTGTGAAGGGGAAGCCTGTAAGGGGAAGGTCCATATTTGCTATGCTTTGTTCTACTCCCTGTAGCAGGGAGCAAGTTTCAAAATATTAAATTAACAGTAAGGCACAGACACCAATCAACCAGAATAGACATCTGAAATCGATAGCCAGTAGCACTTTATCACTGTATAGATGCCCACCTGGTGTAAGACCAAGTAGTGAATCCTTACTATTTGTGAACAATGGATGGATAAATGAATAGATTTAAGAATCACAGTTCTTAGCATTTTTTTGCCTTTGTTTCAGTCTCACTCTTGGCTCCAGTTATGTCCTTTCTCTTCCTTACTTCTAAATTACATATTAAAATTATATTTTATGTCTCCTTAAAAGCAGACTTAAATCTGTCGGGGTCCAGAAGAGCAGGGTCCTACAAAGAACCCCACCAAAAAATTCCCTCTTGCTTCCTACTCTGTTAAGTATGTTAAATGGTATGCAACAGCTTTTAAATGTAACTCAACCTGATCTAGCTTCTGATAGTTGGTTATGTCTATTATGTAGGATTAAGGCAAGCAAGACCCTCCAATCACTAATAAAAAAAAAAAAATTAAGGCACGGCACCTGTGGCTCAACGGGCTAGGGCATCAGCCACGTACATCAGAGCTGGCAGGTTCGAATCCAGCCCGGGCCCGCCAAACAACAATGACAGCTGCAACCAAAAGAAAAAAAAAAAAAAAAAAAGATGAGGATGATGGTTTTCAAACATATCTGTTGAATAACACAAATTGACTATATGGATAAATGTGAGAGTCGATTGTTTTATATTCTCTTTGAGTTTCTCCTAAGGAGAAAGAAAAGTTGAC
>CAUYON010061270.1:0-12658 GCA_963573935.1 Arctocebus calabarensis
AGAGCAATATAATGAGACTCTGTCTCAAAAAAAAAGAAAGAAAGAAAGAAAGAAAGAAAGAAAGAAAGAAAGAAAGAAAGAAAGAAAGAAAGAAAGAAAGAAAGAAAGAAAGAAAGAAAGAAAGAAAGAAAGAAAGAAAGAAATGTCACTGTTGCCTGGAGCAAGAAGAATTGTTCCAAATGGAAGGACCAACACCGGTCCCTTCTTTGGGTAGCTGAAGCATTATTGCTGGTGATGTCCTGAAGGGTGGGCAGCAAAGGTGTCCACAAACATCTTCAGAGAAAATGCTCCACAATGGGCATTGAGATCCTCTTCTAAATTAATTAAATGATTTGGAAGTAGACTCAAGATTAGAGGGCATTTTATGGGCAAAAATACATCAGTTAGATATTCTAAAAATTGAAATGAACCTCAACACAGGCCACAACGTTAGAGCTTAGAGACCCCCAAAGTCTTGCCTGGAGTGCTATAGTCATAAAATTCAGGGACAGGGACGGGGACAAGGTCTGGAGTGCCCTAGGTCTCAACTGGGTGACTTTATTTCTGTTTCTACGGTTATAAAATGGGAACAATGAGAACCACTGGGAAGATTCGGCAAGCTAACACACACTGCCCTAGACTATGGCACCTGTTAAGTGAATGGTCCCAGAAATTATTGTTATGACAAATGCTGCTGCTGCTGTCTGGTTGAGCTCACAGAGGAAGCCCCTGCAATAGCCTAGCCAGGGCTAGGGCAGCTGGGGGCCTGAGCAGGGTAGGGGTGTGGTCAGTCAAAGGAAGAGATGAATGTCAGGAAGCCTCTGCACATGATAGCGTGGAAGAGCAGCACCCCGGGCACTTGTGAAAGTTACTCCTGACCATCCACTTCCAGACTTGATGGAGCTGGGACTGGGCGAGTCCTCCTCACATTAACAACCGTAAAACTGGACACCTCTGAAACAACTGTGCAGTAGCATGAATAATGGCTACCAAAATATCACTTCCTAATGCCCAGAACCTTTACATGGCAAAAGGGAGAAAACTCCTTAATCAGGTGCAGATCTAAGTAAGCTAAGGCTCCTGAGATGTGGAGAAGATCTGTTACCTGGGTGGGCCCTCAATGCCATCCAAGTGTCCTTATAAGAGGGAGAAACAGAAGTCACTGTGACATCACAAGACACAAGAGGCTCAGCACCTGTGGCTCAACGGGCTAAGGCGCCAGCCACATACACCTCAGCTGGTAGGTTCAAATCCAGCCTGGACATGCCAGACAACAATAACGGCTGCAACCAAAAAAAAAAAATGGCTGGGGGTTACGGCAGACGACTGTAGTCCCAGCTACTTGGGAGACAGAGGCAAGAGACTCGCTTGAGCCCAGCAATTGGAGGTTGCTGTGAGCTGTGATGCTATGGCACTCTCTCCAGGGTGACAGCTTGAGGCTCTGTCTCAAAAAAAAAAAAGTAAGACACAAGGCCATTGGCTTTGAAGGAGGAGGAAGGGGTGTGAGCCAATGAGTGCAGGTCTCAGCTGGAAGAGGCAAGGAGGCAGTTTCTCCCCTGGCGCCTGCAGCTGCAGACACTGTGGTTTTGTCCCAGTGATACCGTTTTGGACTTCTGGCCTCTAGAAGAGTAAGAAAATAAATTTCTAATTGTTTTAAGCCACCATGTCTGTGGCCTTTTGGCCACAGCAGCCACAGGACATGAATACAATTATTTCCTGGCCTTGGTCAACAAGCAAGGCAGAAACAAACAGGGAGGTGAAGCAGCTTTCTCCTTAGAACCATCTGCTGACCTCAGGTACAAGGAAGGGGAGACCAACATGGACATGAGGGTCTCTGGGAGATGAGTGGGCAATACTGATCCAGCAGCCCAGGGCCTTTTACAAGGCCAGGTACAAGAGAGAAGAGATCTGTGTGGGAAAGGAACTTCAGAAATGTGATGCAGGACTCCTTTGGGTCTGTTGAATATAAGCTGCATCTTCAGGGCAAAATACAACCCAAGCAGCTTCAGAGCTCCCACAGCGCCGGGAGATGTTGGGGTTCCAATGGGCTGGAGTGGGAAGACCTGAAGGTCCACACTTGGAAAGCAGAACCACACCTGCCCAAGAGTAAATGCTAGACAGATTATAAACAAGTCCTCAACAATATTACCCATGGACAATAAGCTACAAACTCAATATTCTAAATCAATATTTTTCAACCTTCTTTTCATCTCACACATACTTGAACCTGTAGATAAACTTCCTTGGCACACTTAAATTATGTTCATTCAAAAAAAGAAAAAAGAAAGAGTATGTTTACTTTGTTTTGAACTTCTTTTGAAAATAATTTAATAAATGATCTTTAAAAATGGTCATGGAACACATAAGATCCTCTCACGTCACACCAGTGTGCCATGGTACATCAGTTGAAAATCACTTTTCTAAATCAAGGAGACTATAAAATCTGAGACTCGGCAAAACAGTACCATAATGTCCTGAATCATAAAAAAGAAATTTAAAATGTGGCTCATAGATAACCAAAAAAGAGAAGCAAAACCATTAGTAAACATAGTCCCCTAAGTATAGCACAAATGACAGAACTAGTAAATAGAAACATTGAAACAGCTATGATGGACATGATCTTGGATTTTTATAAAAATGTGCATAATAAGAAAATCAATATAGAATCTTAACAGAGAAAGGGAAACTATTCAAAAAGGAGAATAAAATGGAAATACTAAAATGGCAAAATATACTAACTAAACTGAAAAATTAACTGGGCAGGAGTAATAGCAGATCTGTTGTCTACCCCTAACTAGGAAAAGATGGATTTTGGATGTTGCCTCTAAAATCAAGAACAAAGCAAGGATAGTCACTCTCACCATTCCTGTTCAACATACACAGGTCCCAGCTAGTGCAGAAAAGTAAGAAGATAAGAAATCGTATAGATTAAATGAAAATATAAAATTATTTATTTGTAGACAACATATTTTTCTAAGTAGAAAATCCCAAAGAATCTACAAGAAAGCTCCTAAAACAAAGCGAGTTTTACTGATGTTGCAGTTTATGGAGTTAATATGAACAAGTCGGTTCTATTTCTACGTATTAGTATTATGGAAGCTGAAAAACAGTGACATCACTAAAAAACACACTTCAGTATAAATCTAACAAAATACATAAAAATCTGTATGCAAAAACTGCACACCACTGACGAAAGAAATTAAAAAGTCTCAAACACATAAAATGACACCCATTGATTAGAAAACCAAATGTTAAGACTTTATGTTTCCCTGAATGAGCCTACAGATCCTAAAAATGTACTTCATAGGTATTGATATCTTTATTCTAAAATGTACACATAAAGCAAAGAAATTAAAATAACCAAAACAATTTTGGAGACGCAGAGCAAAGTTGAAGAATTTTCACTACCTGACCTCAAGAACTTTTTACTACAGTGCTCGTGATGATGTTGGGGAAAGGATGAACATTGTAGACCTAAATGTAAGACCTAAAACTAGAAAGCTTCTAGAAGAAAATGTAAGAGAAAAATCTCTGTGACCTTCAGTTAGCAAAAACATGTCTTATATATGACACCAAAATCACAATTTATAAAAAGGATAAATTAATAGATTGAACTGCATCAAAATTAATAATTTTGCTCTTTGAATAAGACTGTTAGGAATTTTTTTAAAAAATAAGAGAAACAATTTAAAATTAAAAAATTAGGAGAAAATATTTGATAAACAAATTTATGATAAAATACTTGTATCTGGAATATATAAAGAACTTTCAAAATTTTTATTGACAAATGTGCAAAAGATTTGAATAGACACACTTCTCCAGAAAAGCTATGTGACTACTAAGCATCATTAAATATTGGGAAAATGCTACTTAAAACCCCAATCCAATACCACTATACATTTATTAAAATGACTACAATTTTAAAAAGAGAAAAAAAAACTAATACTATGGTGATGGTGGGGATGAGGAGCAATTGTAACCCTCATTTTTTTGCTGATTGGAGTGCAAAATATTATAGCCACTTTGAAAACAGGTTGACAGTTTCTTATAACTTTAAACACATACTTACCACACAACCCAGAAATCTACCTTCAAGGTATTTATCCAGCAGAAGTAAAACTCTATGTTTACATTAAAAAAAATAAATAAATAACCTCATGTAAAAGTTTGCGGTTGCTTTATTCATAATCACCAAAAATTGGAAATGCCTCAAAAATTATTCAGCCAGTGAATGCATAAACAAACTGAGTTATATTCTTAAAATGGACTACTGCTCAAAAATAGAAACAAAATCCCAAGAATTGAAACAATGTGATCAAACTCAAAAACATCATGCTGAAAATGACAGAGCTAGAAATTTGGTAAAATTTCTTTCTCTCCTTTAAAAGAGAGAGAGAAATTGGTAAATTTGGTAAATTTTCTTTCTCTCCTTTAAAAGCAACAAAATTTCTTGCAAAACAATAAAATCCAAGCATTTTAGAACTCTGGAAATTAACTACAGGCATTGAACAAATTGAAAAGCATATGCTCAGGGAAAAGTACTGAACCTCAGTAACAATACCAGTGGGTCTGTGGCGTTTTTAACTTGGGGTGATTCCCATACCCTCTCACACTCCAGCTCTGTGGCACAGCAGTCATAAAAAATCAACATCTTCATAGCTCTTTAGAAGTTCTGTTAAAAGATCTATACTCAGACAACAGTGAGTAGTTTGACCCAACTAGAGTTCCCTGGAAAAATCTCTGTTCCTAGGGTGTTGTTATTTGATTTGTCTGTGAACTCATCTCTGTGAATATAACCTTATGCCCAGGACACTACTGAAGACAATAGGCACCTATTGGTAACATTACAGCCACCAAAGGCTGTTTTAAGCTGAGGCTAAGGCCAAAAAGTGAAAAGGCAGACCTGGAGAACTAGGAAGCCATAGGGAACTCTGAAGAGCTATGACACTTTCCTGAGGATCTAGAGGGCTATGCATGTGCAGGGCTATATAAATGTTCAAGAAAGACCTGGAAAAAGAGAAGGCCCTGTCACTCACAACTGACTTTGATGCCCTGCATAAGCAGGGAGTAAAAACCAGGGAGGATTTTTAAACTGCCTGAAATTCGAAGATGTACCTTCACACACAGATAACCTTGGCAGAGATTGGAAAACCTAACATGCAAGGCAATTAAGGAAATCTTCTGATTGATCACTTGCTGAGCTCTAAATTGTATTGACACATGACTGAACCCTGGGAAACCAGGCTTAAAAATATAAACAAAATGGAAAAACAGTGAGGGAAGCAGGGAATTTAGCAGCTATATACCACAGGGAATAGCTCAAGAAAGCAACTAAACAGATAGGCAGTAAAAATAAAAGCAAATGCAAACAAGCAAACAAACCCAGCAACTACAACAATCCCTGGAGGAGAAGGGATGATTATAGAGTTGTTACAACATGTTATCTAAAATGCCCAGTTTTCAGAAAAAAATTATGATACAGGCAATAAAACAAGAAAATATAGTTCATACAGAGGAAAAAGAGCAACCACAAAAGGTGTCACTGAGGGGACCCAAATGTTGGATTTAGGAGACAAGAATTTGTATCAATCACTTTAAATATGCTCAAAGAATGTTGAAAAGTATGCTAAAAGATGTTTTAAAAATCATGATAGCTTTGTCTCACCAAATAGAGAATAGCATAAAGAGATAGACAAAGTAAGAATTAAAACAAAAGGAACTAAGTACAAAGTCTGGAGTTTAAACGTACAATACCTAAAATTAAAGGTCAACAAATATTGTGAACTTACTTAAGAATCAGGGACCAAACATTTTTAAAGAATTAATAACAATTTTTCATCACCTCTTCCATAAAACAGAAGAAGAGGAAATACCTTTCAAATCATTCTGTGGCCAGGATTACCCTGATAACAAAATTAGAAAAAGATGTCACAAGAAGACAAAACTACAAACCAATATCTCTTATGATTATCCATGCAAACTCCTCAAAAAATACTAGCAAACTGTATACAGCAACATATAAAAATTATTTGGCACCATGACCAAGTGATACTTTTCTCAGGAATGTAAAGTTGGTTTAATGTTAAAAAATCAATTAATATAATAAATATTATTGACATAATATAAAACAAAAGCTCATGATCATTATAAAATGTGCAGAAAAAGTATTTGACAAAATCTAATAACCATCATGATGAAAACACTCAACAAACTAGGAATAGAAAATACTTTTCAGAGGGTGGCTCCTGTGGCTCATGGAGTAGGGCGCCGGCCCCATATACCGAAAGTGGCGGGTTCAAACCTGGCCTTCGCCAAACTGCAAAAACAGAAAAATAGCCAGGCATTGTGGCAGGCGCCTGTAATCCCAACTACTTGGGAGGCTGAGGCAAGAGAATCACCTAAGTCCAGGAGTTGGAGGTTGCTGTGAGCTGTGTGACACCACGGCATTCCACCGAGGGCGATAAAGTGAGACTCTGTCTCTACAAAAAAATTAAAAAAAAGAAAATACTTTTCAGAATCTGACAATATCTTAGAAAAACCCACAACAAACATCCTATTTAATGGCGAAAGAACAGATGTTTCCCTATAAGATCAAGATCTACAGGTTAAACGTTATTCCTATCTCAGCTGCATTTTTTTGTTTGTTTGTTTGTTTGCAGAAATTGATAAGCTGGTTCCAGAATCCCTACAAGGTCTGACAATTAAGTTCATGAACTCATCCTTAAAAAAGTGCTACATACTTTATTGTTAAACATCAGTTTGGTCACCTTCAAAGTATTTCACTTGGAAACCTATGCATTGTCCACCTTATAAAGCAATTTTGGAACTCTTTCTGGAATGACCGTAAGAGCTGTCATTGTTCAAGTTCCGACAAGTAAGTTTGCAGACTTGCCACCATGTGCTTATGTTGGCAGCACCTGTACAAACAACTCAGGAAGGTTTCATAATCTTGGTATATCAATGTCTCGTAGCTGTGTTCATGTTGACATGTGGTGGTGTCTTGCTGAATGGCATTCATTATTGTTGTGTGCTTTGTATAACCTATGAAATTCAAGGGACCCAGAAGAGCTGAAAGAATCTTTAAGAAGAACAAATTAGAAAGGTTCATGCTTCCAAACTTCAGAATTTAACACAAAGCAACAGTAATTACTACAATGAAGTACTGGTATAAAGTATAGATATATAGATTAATAAAGTATGCATGTAGGATTGAGAGTCCAGACATAAGCCAAAGTTTTATGGTGAACAGATTTGTTTTTCTTTTTTTAAAATTTGTATAAATGTATGGGGTACAAGTGTAATTTTATTACAGCATAGATTGTGTCATGGTGAAATCAGGGCTTTTAGGATATCCATCATCTGAGTATCATACATTATACCCATCAAGTAATTTCTCATCAACCACCCTCCCTCCCAACTCTCACTCTTTTAAGTCTCTTTGTCTATCATTCTACATTCTATACCAGTGTTTTTCAACCTTTTTTAGCTCATGACACACTGATAGTTAAACTTCCATGGCACACTTATGTTGATCAAAAAATAAAAAGGATTTTTTAAAAAGAATATACTTACTGTACTTTGAACTTCTTTTGAAAATAATTTAATGAATGATATTTTTAAAATTTCATGGCATGCCAGTTGCAAATCACTGCTCTACGTGCATTTGTACATGTTATTTAGCTCCCACTTATAAGTTGTAACGTGGAATTTGTCTTTCTCTGTATGATTTATTTCACTTAAGATAATGGCCTTCAGCTCCATTCATATTGCTATGAAAGACATGATTTAATCCTTTTTTATGGCTTGGTGATATTCTATTGTGTGCATATGTACCACATTTTCTTCATGCATTCTCCTGTTGATAGATCCTTAGGTTGATTCCACAACTTTGCTATTGTGAATAGTGCTGCAATAAATACATGAGTGCAAGTATCTCTTTGATATATTTATTTCTTTTCCTTTGGGTACATACCCAGTAGTGGGATTGCTAGATTGAATGATAGTTTTATTTTTAGTTCTTCGAGAAATCTCCATACTGTTTTCTATAGAGATTGTACATTCTCACCAAAAGTTTACAAAATTTCCCATTTTTCCACATCCTGTTGTTTTTGTCTTTTTAATAATAGCCATTCTGACTTGTGTAGGTGATATCTCATTGTGGTTTTAATTTGCATTTCTATGATGATTGGTGATGTTGAGCATTTTTTTCCTATATCTGTTGACTATTTGTATGTCTTCTTTTGAAAAATGTCTATTCTTGTCCTTTACCCACTATTCAAAGGAATTATTTGTTGGGGGGAGTTGATTATTTGTTGCTAAGTTGTTTGGTTTGTCAATGGAAAAGAACCCAAACTCTGTAAAATAATTTGAAAAAGTTTACTCTGAGGCAAATTTGAATACCATGGCCTGGAGCCATGCCCAAGAATCCTTGAATTGACTAGTAGTAGTTGGTTTACAGTTTGGTTTTGTACATTTTAAGAAGATAAGAATTACACAGAAAGTCATAAATCAAAACAGAGAAGGCATACATTAGTTTGGTCCAAAAAGGTGAGATTATCTCAAAGTGGGGACTTACAGGTTATAATTGTGTTTAAAGATTCATTAATTTGTAATTGGTTGAAGAAATGAAGCTTTGTCTAAAGCAGGAGTCCTCAAACTTTTTAAACAGGGGGCCAGTTCAGTGTCCCTCAGATAGTCCTGCGGGCAGGACCATAGTTTAAAAAAAAAAAAAAAAAAAAAAAACTATGAACAAATTCCTATGCACACACCACATATCTTATTTTGAAGTAAAAAAACAAAACGGGAACAAATATGATATTTAAAATGAAGAACAAATAAAGTTAAATCAATAAACTTACCAGTATTTCAATGGCAACTATGGACCTGCTTTTGGCTAATGAGATGGTCAATGTCTGGTTCCATATTTGTCATTGCTAGTTGTAACAACTGATGCAAGTGTGCATCAGTTAGTCTAGATTTCGTTGGAGATTTCAGATGTTTCATTCTGGAAAAAGTCTGCTCACAGACATAGTGCTACCAAAGATGATTGCCATTTTGAGTGCATGGTTCCTGAGATTAGGATATGTCTCAGAGGGGAGAGATGCATAGAAATTAGGAAGGCTGCTTGACTTGAATGCGTCTTTCAGAGAGTCATAATTCCACAGTTCAGCCAGTTCCATTTGGTAAATGGTATCCACATTTTTTCCTTTTTTTTTTTTTTATTTCAAGATACTTTATTTATTTATTTATTTTTGAGACAGAGCCTCAAGCTGTCACCTTGGATAGAGTGCTGTAGCATCACAGCTCACAGCAACCTCCAATTCCTGGGCTCAAGTGAGTCTCTTGCCTCAGCCTCCCAAGTAGCTGGGACTACAGGTGCCCGCCACAACGCCCAGCCATTGTTTGATTTCAGCCATCATTGTTGTTTGGCAGGTCTGGGCTGGATTCAAACCCACCAGCTCAGGTGTACGCATCTGGTGCCTTAGCCCATTGAGCCACAGGCACTGAGCCCAATATACTTTATTCTTAAAACAGGTCACAACACTAAGCTTTTGGCCCATTCTGCCACTGTACAAGCTACAAATGCTTGCTGAGCAGCAGAGGGGTGCCCTTTCATAGCAAGTCTGAAAAGTGAATAAAATTCCATATAAAACAAATATTCAAATAGTTTCCATAAGAACACAGATAAGTGTGACCCCATCTCCTAATCTTACATATTGCTGCATCTGTGCCAACCCTACTCTTACAAAGACATTTCAAAACTAGCAATAATTAAGTTAAATGGTCCCCCCAAATCCCTTAATTCAAGCTAAACTCTCAGTTAACAGCTACAGAATGATATCTACACATTAATACTAGTTGAAGCACAAGTTGCTGGGTGATGTTTCATTCCACTTTCCCAAGCACAAGACACAGGCAGTGTGCCAACATCCTGCTGTTCTACTTCGGGTAGGTAGTTGGGGTTCTGGATTTGCTGCACAAGTTGCCACATGAGTCCTGACATCACATGGTAGATAGTCGGCCCCTGGAATCCATTGAAAGTAGAAGCAGCAGCTACAGTGTAAGCACCCATATTTTCAAAGACGCCCACATGCATTTCTGGCAGGTCACAGCGCTCAACTATCTGGTCAAGGCCATCGCATGTTGGTCCCCATATGCTGGATGAATAATACTTCTCATCTGGTTTAGGTGTCTTTTGCAGAAGAGGTTTTACATGAGCATGATCAGAAAGGATGCAATTAAACAATCCATATACTCCACCATTGATGTAATACATAAAGGTTTGTTCACTGGACTCATCTTCATCATCAGAGCCTATCTGTTCCTTTAATACAATTTTTTTTTGGCAATGATATTAACTGCAAGTGTGAAGGCTGATACAACATAATATCTGCCTGGCTCAGCTATGATTCTCACTGCAGAGTCTGATGGAAGTACTTGTCCAATGCTGGGTTGATTACACCACTGATTTCTTCAAATCTAATGGCTCAAAGGAGTAGGGCGCCGGCCCCATATGCCAGAGGTGGCGGGTTCAAACCCAGCCCTGGCCAGAAACTGCAAAAAAAAATCTAAGCTTCACATCCTCAGATTCAGGAAAGTCACCACCAACACCAAGGAGGTACATGCTGAAACCAACCTCAGCTCCCATGTGAAAGACACAGTAGGCATCAGAGATTGCCTGCATGAAGGTCTCAGGATCAGTACAGCCACTTACAATGTGGAAACTGATACCAATATTTAGGTCTTTTGCCCATTCCAAAAGAAGTCTGCTGGTTTTGAGGGTGGCACCAAATTTAACACTGAGTCCACAGACTGCTTTGTAATCATCAGTGGCAATCCTCAAAACCAACTTGGCCTTTGAATGTGCTCTGGCAACTTTCATCAACTCAACTTCACTGTCAAAAGTCATCATCTGGACCCCGTTATTGGCAGCATACTTAATTTGAGACACTTGTTTACAAGGATTTGCATAGATAATCCTCTCTGGAGGCACCTCGAGACTTTGCACCAATTGTATTTCAGTCTTGCTAGCACAGTCAAATTCTGTCCCAATGGCAGTGAGGGTCTTCACAATGGCTCTACTGTCATTGCATTTGACTGCATAAAAGGGAGTGACACGAGGAAGAGCTTTTAGCCATCTGCAGTGTTTCTTCAGAACATCTCTGAGGTCTGCTACATAGAAGGCCTCCTTATCATCAGAAGAGGAAACTTCATTGATTTTTTGATCCAGAATGTCCTTGGCAGTAAAACCTTCATCAAGCAAGTGGCAGTCAAACTCTTCATTACTATTGTTGTTCATGGTTTCTTGACGTTTCTTTGAAAAACTAAGAGATGGAATTTAAAGAAATACTTCCAGCTTCTCACAAAGACAATTCTCCAGGACTTCTGAATCCCACTGCGTGTGTCCTCCAAGCAACAGTGGAAACGTTCTTAGAGCATCCGGGCGCCACAGGCCAGCCCCATGGAGAAGTCAGAAAGCCGGAGCCGCAAGAGCATCGGCCGCCCCTGCCGCACCCTGCAGCGCCTGGCTCTCGCCTGCAGGAGACGCCCGCCCGAGGTGGTGCCAGAGGCCAGCGGCGACTTCAGGGACTGACCTCTACATTGTCAATGTCAATAGAAAATGGGTTATGGAAAAGCTGTATGTCCTGTTCATGGAGATGAAGTTCTTTAAATCTAAACTGGAACTCCTTTTGCAACTTTTCCAGTGAATCCACACATGTTCTGTTTGGGAATGCAACCAGTGGTTTTTCCGCTAACAGATTTTGAAGCCTGGGATGAGTCGGCTGCTAAACAGGACAGGCAGCGGAGGCAAAAACACCCGGAGGGATGGATAAATGTCCTCGGCGGGCCGCATGTGGTCCACGGGCCGTAGTTTGAGGACCCCTGCCATATACAAAGGCTACTGACTTGTGGATATTTATTTTATATCCTGAGATTTTACTATATTTTTTGATGACTTCCAGGAGTCTTGCGGTTGAGTCTTTGAGATTCTCAAAGTATAAGACCATGTCGTCAGCAAAGGGAGAGTTTGACCTCCTCTGCTCCCATTTGGATGCCCTTTATTTCTTTGTCTTGCCTAATTATATTGGCTAGAACTTCCAGCACTACGTTGAATAGTAATGGTGACAGAGGACAATCGTCTGGTTCCAGTTCTAAGAGGAAAAGCTTTCAGTTTTACTCCATTCGGTAAAGTATCAGCTGTGGGTTTGTCATAGATAGCTTCGATCAATTTCAGAAATGTGCCATGTATGCCTGTACTCTTCAGTGTTCTCATTAGAAAAAGATACTGGATAAATCGAATGCTTTTTCTTCATCTATTGAGAGGATCATATAGTTTTTGGTTTTGCTTCTGTTGATATGGTGAATAATGTTTATGGACTTGCATATGTTAAATCAGCCTTGCATCCCTGGGATGAAACCTACTTGATCATGATGTATGACTTTTTTTTTTTTGTAGAGACAGAGTCTCATTTTATCGCTCTCAGTTGAGTGCTGTGGCGTCAACCTCCAACTCCTGGGCTTCGGTGATTCTCTTGCCTCAGCCTCCCAAGTAGCTGGGACTACAGGCGCCTGCCACAACACCCAGCTATTTTTTTGTTGAAGTTTGGCTTGGGCTAGGTTTGAACCTGCCATCCTCAGTATATGTGGCTGGCACCTAACCAACTGAGCCACAGGCAAC